>WURT03658173.1:0-18424 GCA_009936505.3 Holothuria glaberrima
CTACACTGTGCAACAAACCGAAAACAAGCATGTTTTGGATTTGTTGCCAGTGGATGTTTTGGAAATGTTTTGGAAATGTTTTGGGAATGTTTTGTAAATGCTGCTCGTGTATACATGCCTTAACATCACTGATAGAACTACTGTACACAAGAAGCAAACAACAGCAAACAACAGCTGAATTCGTCGAGTTAGAAATCGCTTAATTGAAACTTTTTAATTGAAGTTTTTGGATTATTCGGCAAAGAGAAAGATGAGATGTGCGTCAATATTAAAGCAACAATATGTAAACATCTTTCGACCCGGATCAGTATGGAATGAAATTACCTTCTACAATATTTATATTGTTAAGGGTATAACAACACCCTTTCGGACTAAACGGTACAATATTTACCGAATATAATAATTTATGCACTTGAAGATTTTTCCTGGTTATCAGTTTTGTTGGATCACTTGGTCATCTTGATCAGCAGATGCCAGAAATCATATCTAGCAGTGTTTAATTTCGAGCCTCTCTCGTGGGGGAAACCCATTGACGCACGTGATCATAGGGTTTTCGATTGACGTATTTTCACAGGGAAATTCACACGCAAACTGGATTTTTCCAGTCTTGACCATTTGGTCGGATACTTGATCTAAACACTGGCTAGTCTATTCCGAAATTGCTAAGTGGTCATACTTTATGACAAAGCACGGCCCAATACAAAATACTGTTTTTGTCCTTCTCATAAATCGCATAGGAAAGTCTTCAAAATTGAAAACATTTCTGGACGAAGACCCCCAGAGCTGTTCATGGCCTTGCACATAGAGCGCTCGCATGTTCACCGGGCCTTCACGCTCACAAGTGCACGACAACCCTTTTGTAAAGCATTGTATCGGCGCCGTTTATTACAGCATGCAACATATCATATTGTAGCTATATACTCAACAGTGTTTTACCCACCTATCTGTACATATACCTGTACTAGTGATAACATTGAGGGACCACTGCGTATACCTGCAGTCAGACCGCATGCAACACCTGGCAGGGTCAATAGTCACCGCATTAACAACAATCTCGCTCTTCCTTTCAACTTATTATACAGATTGTAATGGCGAGTCAATTATGTGGGCGCGGGTAGGTGTTCTGTCACCACATTTTCTAATTTTGAGCTGGCACAACATCAAATGCCCCTCTCCAGGTTTTGTGACAGACCTGCGTAGGTGATAGGTGTATCAAATTCATGATGGCCCGGGAATAACATAAATATGAATACAAATTAAGAGTTCCACTTTACTAATTTTCTCGCTATTTTCCTGTCAGGCAGTCGGGCAGCTTGAATGGGATGCAATGCACCATGGAAAACGTAACATCAACCACTAACATTTAATTCCGCCGGAAACAGGGGCACTATGTCCACAATCGATTTACAATCAGTATGTAAAATGAATCTGACAGTTTTTAGCTTCAGATTCCTGAAGTTATGGGGTGACGTGTCATTGTAGATCATGTTTAGTGAATATCTTTTCATTTTTTCAACAGTCTTTTGCAATCTTCCGAGATTTTCACTAACTCGGGGCTGTTTACTTCGTTCCGATCTTTTTCTTAAATATGCCTACTCTATCAATTTATTTCGTAACGGAATAACGGAATATTTTTCAGTTACAATTCTTGGGTGTAGGCGTGATAACGGAGGATTACAGGATTGCAAGGTTGCTAAGGAGAAATAACTTACTTCTTTCCTGGACTTTTCGGATCACGTATGTATTTTATGAAAACTTTAAAATTTTGGGGGATTTAATACCCACTAGCTATCGCGAGAGATGAATTTTGTTTGAAATTTTAAAATTGCTCATTTGCAAAAGGTAGCATACAATTTTTAATCATATAAACTAATATTGTAAAATTTCAGCGCGCAAGGGGCGCATTCGTCACCTTTCACGCACCTTAATCAACGAACATTTACGACAACATCATGACACAGTATTCAGGCTTTGAAGGGCAGTTGTTTTACGACGCTAAGCGACCACAAATGTGCATGGGAGAAGCCTATGTGGCTTATGAATTACAACTTCAAGTCGGGGGGCTAACCAACTCAACAATTTAAGTCAAATTTGGTCTCTTTGAATTTGAGAGGCCAGTTCAGATGGGAAAACGTAGATTGCTCTTAGATGAAAAACCCACGTTACTTTGACACGGCCAGGGATCGAACCCTGAACCTCCCGGTTGCCAAGCCCATCGCTTCAAATGCCACCGCCTTTATCTACTCGGCCACACTCCGGAAGATAATCCAAAAGTAAGAGATTTGCATCCTGCCGCCTACCCCCTACTTCCTTTTTTGGGCTGTATTAAAGGATGAAGACATCACCCAATCATTTCTGACTGTCGACAGATCTTTTACTTCCTTATCTAATTTTTCAACTGTAACCAAAACTAATAGCAGGTTCCTGCCGTGATTGACAAATAAAGCAAATAAATACTTCTTACATTACATGGGATAAACAGAAAAACAAAATTTTTCTTAAAGATTGGGTAGGGAAATCGTATCTTTCTTTATCGATATACAGACAACAACCTTTGGGGTAATATACCTTTAAAGACCTATTTGTAATCAACTTTGTTGTCTCAAGACAAGACGTAAGCCCTTTAAAAATGCAATAGTTTTCGATAGGTAATAAGATTCTAATTCATACAGTTATGTTATTTACGTATAATAGTTCTGCAGGCCTTCGGGGGGGGGGGGGCTCCAAGGAAGGCAGTAGCCTCATTCATTTCCATTTTAAACTTTTCATTCCAAGTGTGTCTTAGAAAGACGAAGCTTATGTTACAGAATGCAGAATCTTCAGTGACTTTGGGCACTCTCCAACGACCCTTAGTTAACTTGCTTATTCTCAACTGCAGTAAAAGAGCACGGACTTATGTACGTAATCCTTGTGTTAGAACGCATCGTATCATTACCAAATCTTTTCCCCGTCGTATGCAAAAACGTACGCGATATGTTTCTGGGGCTGAGCCATCTTCATCCATAAAAGCTCTTGCTTGAATTTGTCCTTAGTACCAAGTGACCCGAGATTTCCAGTACACTGTCCATGAATTTGGCCTCACCATCTAACTACAGTCGGTTACAATATAAAGATACATGGACTGATAAGGGAAGTTCCGAAAATGGACTTAAAAAGTGGCCAAAATTGAACAAAAGTATTAGAAATATTTGTGTATAGATGTTTGTACCCTAAAATAAGCAGTGTAAGCACACCGATGTATAACGAGTATTTCTGAAAAGTCAACCTTCGTGTAACCGTCGAGTTTCCATCCGCTGATCCTAAAACATGACGTCACTTGTGGGTGGGGTACAACGCATTGCATCTTATTTTGTTATTACTTTGTATCTGGAGGTCACACAAAACCGTATTTTACATGTAAGTTCATTCAACGCTGGCAGCACCCAATGAAACATAATTTCAGGCTTTAAAATTAGTAGGATGTTATGACGAGTCGCACTCTTAGCAGCGCCCGGAGACATTCACGAAACAAACATGGATCGATAAATTAATAAAAGGATGAGTACTAAGATTAAAAGAAAATATGAAATGACATGTTGAAAGGACAGGCTTTTGTTATGCAGTGGTTGGAAAAGAAGACAACCTTATAAAACAAAATAGAAAAATGTGAAAATCGATCCATCTTTGTCTAGGTGATGGTCTTTTGTCATGAACAAAGGTGGTTGTAATATACTTTGAGATGTAAGACATCTGAAATATGAAATCGTGGAGTGAAAGACATTTTTATATTTACTGACAGCAATTATAGAATAATTTATAGCAAAATCATTGGACGTGTATTCAAAGAAAATGAATGAGGCAGGTAAAAAAAAAAAACATAAAAAAACTGGTTCGACATTTCAACTAGGATGTGGAGAATTAATGAATGATGGTACCAGGTTACCATTGGAGATGGATCAATGTATATAGACTTTAGTGAGGAAAGTTAATCAATGAAGCTTAACAATCGAGTTTCACGCTCTGACCGCAGACCGCTTCATAGGAAGGATTACTTTTCTTTTAAGATCAATCTGTTGCATTTCATCTAAATTCTTCAAAGTTGTCCAATCTTGAGCTAAAGCGTTCCACTGGAAGCACAGTTGTTACAAGTTAAGGCCTGAGTCTGAACCCTCTAAACCTACACAGATTGATATATTCTAAAACTTTTCTCCCTTTTGAAAAAGCGCAGTGACTAACTTGAAAATTACTGTTGTTAGCTAACCCCCCAAAAAGACTGACTTGTTAAAGACACTGAGAGATCCACGCAACACAAGTTGAAATGTACGACTACATGTTTCGATAATGCTAGCCAGTAAAATTACTGCTATCTATGGGCTAAATGCAGTTGAAAAATATATAAACATATTGAAACTAAATACCTACTTGTTCAATGAAAATGCGAAGAAGTTAGCCACTGTTTTAGGTTCAGTAAAATGTCATTAAACTCCCTTTACGGTTTATGTATGCTACTCTTGTTCTGTTAACATAAGAAAGAAGATGTTTCCATTTTATCTTTAAAGCTTTTTGTGACACGTTGAGAAACAAGAAGTTCCTCTTTATTTCCCCCTTTTTTATATCTTATTTTGTCTGATTTTATCAGTTTTTGTGGGCATTATTCAAGTACATATTTTATTTATATAGTGTGAAGTTGAAACTAAGAAAACTTGTTAGTACCTACCTCAGTTTGAAAGGCTATTATTAAGGTAATTATCCATCCTAACAGCTGCATCGATTTAGTACAATCAATTTTCGTAAACACGTAGCTTAGAAAGTACCCACTTGAAAGTATTCCAAGATAGAAAACTAAAACCAGAACTCCTTGCGGCTCACAACAAGCGACTTGTCTTTTTCGGCCATTAGGCAGACTCCATAAAAGAAAACGTTCGATATTGAGGCTGGCAGAAGAAAGACCATCCTCATACCAGATAGAAAGCTTTCGCTCATTTCACAAAACCATTTCGTCGCAAGAGCCTTTATCTGAACTAGCTCTTCTGTAAACCAGCCTCGCGAATAAAACGTCTAGTACACAATATTTGATTAGCACCAATCACAGATGTGTTTTGTAACGCATGCGTATTAGCAACATAATGTTAGGGTGATGTGTTATGTGAAACTTGTAACGTGTTCGTGGCTAGCCTGCTTGCTAATCCAAGTCGTGATTCTGCATGGGTAAGGGATACTTACGCAAGTTTATTAAACTCTCTCAAAGTTACATTGACTATGTGCTTGGTCAAGATTTTTGTTAAACAAATTTACGTGTATTACTTTCGATGAACAAATGAACATTTGACTTGCCTTTACACCAGCTCGGGAGATTCTCCCTTTTGGAATAACCTCCTACTCCCCGGATCGGGACAAACTTGGTCATGGGTGCCGCCATTTTGTCTGTTTACCCACAATACCATGCGTGTAAATTGTCAGTGGCGAATTGGTTTTGGAACCTCCTTGCAAAATTTGTAGGTCTAATGTAATGAAATTAAATGTATTTTCGGCGTGTGTACTGTCATATCTACCGCAAAGCCATGTCCTACTCGGAGGTTCACTACGGCGTTTTTGAGAAAAACACGTTTTTGAGTGGTCTTAGTTATTGCTAAACCTTGTCTTTCCTAGGCTAGAAACCTTATACAAGGTGTTGCATAAGTTTTCCCCATTCAGGAGAAATTTGGTTTTTCCCCGAAAATGAAAAATCCCCCTGGGCTGACTGTTACAAAAAGCACTGAAATGAATTTATCCCACGACAAGGTATTCTTAAATTCTATTTTTACATCATGTAAGAGAGGTAGAGTTTCGGTGACTTTACTGATTTGATTTGAAGAGATTGCACGGGGAGGAAAATGTAAGTCAAGTTGACTTTCTCAGAATGGAAAGTTTAGATATAAAGTAAAGATTAAATTATAAATGGTTTTAGTTTTTTGTAGCATTTAAAACATATCTGAACTTAAAGGTCAATATTAAGTAGTGTATGCACAGTATACTTTTCGAAAAAACCTTACGTTTAGGGATTGATAAGAAAATCGTAAAAGGTCTATAATATATGCCACCGTAATGTTTAGAATGAAAGCTACGAAGTTTAAAACTAGAGCTACTGCACAAACTGTGCCCTTAGCAAAGGGAATTCAAAACTTAAAAGCCGAAGGAAATAAACCTTACTCGTCTGCAAGGGTTAACACCCTCGGGACAAGAGATACTTAAAGATACATATTCGTCATCAGAGAAGAGCTTTATTACTTTCAGGAACTTCGAAAATGACCTCATTGACAAGATGTAAGACGTTCACGTAAATAAGAATTCCCATTTGACCCTTGACATCACATTTTTGCAAAACTATTATACAAAGTTTATCAGGAGGATTCCTTTACACATAATGAAACGGGAGATAACATCCAGAGGGAGAGAGTAAATATTAATGTTTTCCCATTTTAATAGAACTATGTCGGGTCAAGCCTATGTTCGGTTTGCTGTTCTACACAACATTAATCATCACTTTACTGTTACCCACAGGGTCAGATACTTAATCAATTGTCACTTCACTTCCATTTTTCTCCAGGGATCAGTAAAGGTGACTGCTGGTACCAGTTAAATTCAGTGATATTTTATAAAGAGTTGGAAGGTACGCTGTGTAGCTGACAGCTTAGAAGAGGAAGGAGTGTGAATCCTTGTGTTTGAAGCTTTTGTCGGAGTTGAGAAGGGCTCGGACAAGAGTTTAGAGCGTTATGTCTCAATGTCTTAATAATGAAACTATGGTATAATAGATTTGGCTTGCGATTACTGTAATAAACAATCAGTACTTCTTTAATCTGTTCTCACCAGTGAAGAATTTATGAAAGTTTCGGAACAGAACTGAGTACTCTGTCACATTAAATTAAAAGATACAAAGTGGGGATTTCTTACAAGGGGAACAGCCGCTGAAAGAAATTTATCATGAAAAGGACCGCTGTCAAGTGGACACTTCAAATATTTGCAGCTGATACAGTTAACCAAAACTGTTTGTATGTTACCAGGGAGTAGTTATTTATCAACTCACTGATTTTACACACCGGATAAATTGTACGATTTAGTGAGTCGGGTAAATATTGGTTTAAAATGTGTTCCCAGGTGTATTGAGTCAGTGGGAGGAGTTAAGGCCATCTTTTGGAATGATGTCACGGCGAATATGTCGAGTTGTGTACGCTTCTTGTTGTAGCCACATGCTTATTCTAACAACTCTGCATGGTGTCTTTTGGAGACTGAAAGGGATACGTGTTATACGTCACACGCTATCCTAGTCATCTACCTTAGATAATTGAATAACTCAAATTGTAAAGTTTACCTGCTTGGCTGGTCTTGTGAATCATTATACCTAGGCCCATGTACTTAGGAAGTACATCGAAAAAGCCTCTCACCCTACAAATTGAAGTTCGTTTCGCAGGCAAAAGGTAAACTTCAATTGGATTTGGAACCGGTGCGTTTGAGGTCCATCGAATATTATTATATTTAATATACGCAATATCTGTTTTAGTATCGAGAAGCAACCGCTACGAATGAGATGTAAATTGAGGAATGTATGTGGTTGCATTCCTACTGTGATCCTAAACTTAAAGTTAATTTAATTAAATATCAAGTTACTATTAAGAATAACTTTAATACACTTATTTGACCTGCTCATTCTCAATTGTGTAGCTGAAATTTTAGATCGATACATATGAAGGAAGCAGTGTAAAAGACTACTTGATTTATGCCTATAGCTTTGTTCAGAGAGACTAATGCAGTGCGTGAAGGTACCATTCATAGAGAGGGTTACGAAGGCAGGATGTGTATTGCTGACTTACGCAAAATGATTAAAAACAAATGACTGTTTCAGGTCCATAGTCTTGACTCTTTAGAAACGACGAAGTGAGAGTGGCATAATACGAAAGTATGATTGCGAGTGGGGCACAAAGGCGGATGCGGTTGATTTCAGCTAAGTGTTTAAAAAATTTAGTGTAACAGGTCGTGGTTCATGGTGGTGAAACGTCACGGAATGAATGGTTCACGATGTAGAAATGACTGTGAGTGGGGGATCAAAGACAGGATGTGGCTGACTTATGTGTTTTAATTACTGTTTAAAGGTCATAGTCATGACAAGACAAAAGATGTGTGGCACACTATGAGGTATGTCATTGAGTGAGGCACCAAGGAAGGAGGTGGCTGACTTATGCAAAGTGTTGTAAAGTTATTGTTACTCGTCATGGCATAGATATGTCAAAATAATTGGTGTACCTTACAGGTATGACTGGGGGAGAAATGTTGTGAATAGTTGGATGTATAGCATAACTTTATTAGATCACCTTAACTTGTGATGAAAAACTAATCAATTTTATTGATAATTTCACTGATAGATACTTTTTACAAAGATTTAAATTGGGGCGTCTGGAGCTAATTACCTTGTGTGCGTGTATGTGTATGTATGTGTGTACAGGCGAATGTGTTTGTGGATGTTTTCCATTTGGCCACAGTCAGTCAGTCCCTCATAACAGCCTCATTCTCGGCTGTTAATATGATAGAAAATCGAATAGTAACACGATATTTTTGAACTAAGTTGTCAAGGCAACATAATTAATCTAGGTGCTGATGAAAGCGAGACGAAGTATATAAGAGCATCGATTACAAGTACACGAGATATGTAGATAATCTGATTTAAGCGTCTGTGGATTAAGGCTGATATCAATAGCAGTGGAAAAACGATAACAAAAGAATTACGAAAATATGACTCTCCAAAATATGAAAACACAAGTATAAAACATGTGAGCATAACAAAGTGTACTCACGTCGGGTCACGGTAACCGCGGGGAGGGGTCCTTTGGTGCACTTCCCAAGGATCTGTGTATGCCGATTTTTTTTTAAATCTTAGTTTCAAGAATGGATGTAGGGAAATATTAACTCCTTACAAAATTTACCCCCTCTCAAAGAATAGTGGGCCTCCCTACCAGAACTGACATGCTGGCTAGGGGCCCGAATCAAGTGCTAGTTCAGTGGCAGTTTCCTAAAGTACGTAGTACACAATGTATATAAAGTTGCGTTTTCTTACAAGACCTAATACCCAATCATGATTGTTACGAATTAATATACAGAAAAAATTAAAATGTTATACAAAAACTTTTCATTGACGAAAATTTATCAACTTTAATGCAAAATTCTAAGAGAACAGAGAACAGAGAGGATGGATATTGCTAGGGGCAAAACCAAATGACATTCGCCCGTATAGAATAATTGGGAAATTAAGTTATCAACGTTCCATAGGATCTAGGGAAAACTGGTAGAATCTCTTTGGGAAATGTCAGCTAACTTGACACACAATTTAAATACGAACTACTGCTACTGTACGAATGTGGAAGTAAAGAAGCTAGTAACACGTACCCTCATCGTAAGGTAGTCGTGATCATTGTGGCAAACAGACTTTTTGACCCGCGAATTACAAGTCTTGAGGCTCAATAAAAATTTTGGAATTGATTCGTTTCATTCTGTGCCACTTGTTCCTAGTAAGCAGTTGATGACAATACATACATTTGATTTCGTGGTCCTCATGAGAATTAGCACATTGTTCTATTGATTAAGAGCTTACTCTGTTCAATAGAACTTAAATTATAACTCGCAGGCTGACTGAAGTGACGCTTATTCAATAACAATTTTCTTTCATGGAACTTGACGCCACGATTTTTTGATAGAAAATCGATTTTTACAGCTGCAAGAAAAGAGCGCGTATCCCAACCTATTAAATGATAGTACGGCTTGGGACTGGTCGCTCGAGGATTTTGTCTCTAGCAAACGGACAAAAATAGTTTTTGTTTAATATTTGATAATTCTCAATGGAATCTCATTTTATATGTATTATATTTTAAATACTGAACCCAATCTCTTATCATAGCCTTATATCCAGGCCGTGTTGTCCAACTGCCTAACGTTACACTGAACACCGTTTACCAGGCTTTGGACTACAAAATCATACAAAATATACAAAATGTTTTGAGCGATCAAGGGCACCTCATTAGTTATAAATACTGCATAACAGGACCAACTTAAACACCACATCCTTCGGAGGGGCTTCGTGCATGAGTGTTCATCTAAGAAAGACCTATAGACCAGTACTGTGTGTCTTGAGTTAAAGGGTCGTATTCTACGCTTGCAATTCTCTTGGGCTTTGAAGTGTTTTAATTGCTAAACAAAATCCTACATTAAGGTGGGATGAGCTGTGATAAGGGAGATTAAAGTGTTCCGCCAAAGCTGATTCTGTTTATTCGTGTATTGTGTTCGTAGTTGTTACAGAGGAGTATAAAACTTGTGCTAGTTTCTCCAAGAACAAATGGTAAAGAAAATGCAATAGAGCATTTCAACAAAATATTATTCCACACAGTTGAATTTTCCAGGCTTCAAAACCGTGCGTGTGGCAAGGTGAGTCTATGTCCTTTCCGTACATGGCAGTTGGGTTTATTTAACTTATCGTTAGTTGGAGAGGGGAGGGGGGGGGGCTATCACGTGGAAAATTTAAAAAAAAAAATCAACTATCGCGGGGTCAGATATTAAAATACTCTAGGACTCTTTGACGTTTCTATAAGAATAGGCGGAGAGTAGGATGGTACGGTACCGCGAGAAGACTACGTTTTGTGAAGGATTATACAAAAATATGAATTGATATATATATATATATATATATCATGATAAGTTGCATGTGTTGGAAAATAAAGAACGCAAGGGTCAAAAGACACAAAATGGATATATTCATTTCCAACTATATTATACAAATCAGTGAAATACAACTATTTCGGGCTGTCTCAGCCCTTCTTCAGTTGTAAGTAGGAACTAGTGCTTAAGAAAACCAACCTTACACATATATATGTACACACGTACGCAAGCCCTTCGTTTAGAGACCAGCTGCTAGATCGCTCATGAAAGCCAAATCCCTATTTAAGCCCGTCCTGTGAGTGTTTAGAGAGAGTATCGTGTTTAATTCCCGATTGCTTCTCTCCTGGGTGCTTTTAAAATTACCGTATAACAAAACACACTTTAAATCGGGCAAGCTATGTTGGGGCAGATTAAAATGTTCTGCAACGGGGAATCCAGGGCTATTATTTCTTATGCTTTGCTTATGGTTGTTAAAACGGAATCTAAATTTGGTGCTTGTGTCTCCTACATACGTAGCATGAGGGCACTCCGTGCAGAAAAGTAGATAGATAACATTAAACGAGCCACAATCAAAATTTCCTGGTTTTAGAGTTTTACCTGAGGGAGGGTGGAATATAGTATGGGAAAAGTCTAGGTGCTTACAGACCAGGCAACGAGGTTTGTTACAACTCCTGTTGCCCGTATTTATGTTCTCTGCAGTAGTCAAGGTAGTGCGGACTAGCATATTTCTTAAATTTCCTACAAACAACAACCTCGTGCTACATATATATATAGGAGAAAAAGATCGCGATCGGAACATCGGCATGAGATATGGTGCAATGATCATCAAGCCCTCGGGCAAACTGACCGGGGGGGGGGGTTGAAATGATTACCTACCTGATAGTTAGGGAAGTTTTGCTTGATGGACCTTAAGTGTTCAGTAACTCGATCAGTCAGTCAACGTTTCGTTTCACCCAAATACAAAAGGCAATACTTAAATACTTAGGTGCTAGTTGAATTACATATCAGTCATTAATGGATCTTTCAGAATCCAACACAATTTTGCCTAGTGAACAATAAATTTTATGCCATTTAAGTAGAAGTTTAATGTGTCGTGTGTCACTTCCTAGATGTTGCAAGAGGGATACGAGCTTCATCATAAGTGCTGAGGTTTGATCTAAAGACTGTGGGGGAAAATGAGGTCGGCTAATTGTCTGTGTACTTCAGATATGTAGTCCTCCCCATTTTGTAAGACGATAGCACCCCTTATAAGGGCCACCTTAAACTGCCTTAACTTGCTACTACAAAAGGTTAAATCTCTTTCCAGGAACTGCTACGCCTAGGGTTACTGCACTTTAAATCCTCTTATGCTGTGGTACGTGTTCCGTACTTTGTATATCTTCCAATTCACGTGTCATATGCGCTCTGAAAGGTACAGACAATTTTTTCTGCACGAAACAAATTTGTAAATATAAACATAACAGGTCAGAGTAACTGCATTACGTTTTGAAATGATACATTTCACTCTGGGATACCTATTGAACACTCAGTCGGAATATGCAGACTGTCGGACTTATCTCCTTATGGACGGTTACACTGCTCCTTGTTGGTAGATCACACTCCAACTGCATGACCCAAAGCATAGATTCAATGCATGTTAACCAATCTATGAAGAACACTACTCTACCATCGGAGGACGGTGTCATGAGAAGACTAATTGAGAAAACGGAACACCTTCTCAGAAGGATGAAATGCAAAGCATTTTTCTTCCTTAATCCCGAGTCTAAGGACGGACAAACTGAGACGTATGGATTTACAAGTGCAAGGATCTTATTTAATCACTAAACTGGCTTAAAGTAACCATCGAGGCAAACAAAAATGTTGTTAACATTCTGGACATCACACTGGACCTGGAAAACGGCACTGATATACCATACAGCAAGCTTAATAACACACCACTCTACAGGAAGTCAAACCACCCACTTGTCATCGTCAAGCACATACCAGAGGCCATTAACAAACGCCTATCTTCACTATCCCACGACGAAAACGCATTTAACAAGGACCCGTCTACCAGGAAGCCATAAAAAGAGCGGCTATGAACTTGACCTTAAATTTACTCCTTCATCTACCAGACAAACACAAAGCAGTTGACAAAGACCGCAAAGAAAACGGAAGTTAAAACTTATCTACCAATGACGCACTTTCCTAAAAATACTTGATGAAGAATTCCCCATGGACCATGCGCTCCACAAAAAAAATTTACCGGAATACTGTCAAAATTAGCTAGGGCTGCTTGACCATCCTCCAGCAAATTGTAAGCTCTCGTGACAAGACTAAACTCGCTGACATCACCAAGCGCAACACATCCAGTGGCTGAAATTGCAAGGACCCGAGCTGCTGCCCATTACCCGGAAACTGTGAAGCAGAATCAATCATTTACCAAGCTACCTTGTCGAGCGACGACAGCAAACCTCCTTTAACATACATGGGACTAGTTGAAGGAACTTTCAAATCTAGACAATCTACAACAACCACACATCATCTTTTGTTTGCAAATCGAAGAAATACCGCACCAAACTAAGTGTATATATTTGGGATCCCAACGAAAATAATGTAAATTACTGTTTCATGAAATGTCATTAGAAAAGCTGAATCTTTCAACCCAGCCGCTAACAGATGTATTCTTTGCAATTGGGAAAGTTTTTTTTCATCATTTGCTAGCCATACACACACACACACACACACAAAAACGAACTTTCAGCAACTAGTAGACAGTTTAAGAAATTCCTACTCCCTAACGTTAAACCGCCTTAGCTTCTTACTTTAAAAGGCTAAATCTCTTTCCAGGAACTATAGCCTAGCAAAGGGTGACTGCACTTTAAATCATCTCATGCTGTGGTATATACATATGTATATATCTACATATATATAACACATACATACATTTATACTCCACAACCTCTCTAGTATAATTTCTGTTTTCCCGAACCTCAACCCGTCAGTCCGTAGAAATGGCCTCTGGGCCCTCCTTTGTTGTGCTTTTGTCTGTATTTGGAGTCGGTAACGAGTACTAAAGCACACTTATACACCAGTGCACCTATATATACTGTAAGAACTTTATCCTTAAATGACTATCAGATGACCTGTCTGTGAATGATACATATCTACAACAAATTATGAAAAGATCTTTTATTATTTGTTAAATAGTAAGCCAGGGGAAAAGACGAGAAAATACTTTTGACGATTGACATAGTCTTGGCTTAAAAAATTCATGACATCTTTGGTTCGTGACGCAATTGTTTCGAAAACGCGTCAGAAGCCTTCGGCTGCACCTCACAAAAAACAAACAGTGCAGCGAGTATCGGTGAAAGACTCCACTTCATGTGGTTATTTACATGTTTTGTGATACATATTCTTTGACAAGAGGGATTCAAGTCGGTATCACCAAGGTATAAAACGTTATCTTGGATTGGAATCCTGTCTCCTTGCCCTTTGCCGTAATTAGACCTCTTGTCTACTTATCAATGCGCCACCGAAACGATTATGTATACTATCGACTATCGTCCTCTGGTGGTGCACTCGTCATTATCCACGACAATTAATGTTTTAAGATATAGGGCACTAGAAGTAATGACTTCGGAACAGTTCACGAATAATACCAGGAGTTTAAGACCAGATGTTAGTAGACACATGTGAATTATCATCAGTGTGGCAATGCCCGTAATTTAATAAGAAACGATAAATGGTATCCACACGTCAGTCAACTTTAATAATATCATAATTTGTAATATTTCTCGTCTATCCTTGCTCTGTCTTTCTGTTGGAAGCTTTGTCATTGACAGTGGTCAGATAAAAGCAGCTATCCCGTGTAATGAAATGGAAATATGGGGAAAGATTGTTGATTAAAAGAAATAGCCCTGACAGAACCATTGGCTAGGAATACAGAGATATGATTAAGAGGTATATGTGCACCTGCTATATGCCGGTAGTTGTTTTCTTTGAAGCAAACTTGGTATCTTTTTGTATACATAGGTGTGCGCACGTTGAATTTATTTTGAGCTCAAGGGAAGTAGATTCCAATGTGGTAACTTCGTTGAGAAATCCTCAATCATTTCTTGTTTTCGAATTCCACAACAGACTCACACTTTGTTTATATTTTGCATACAATAGATTAAAGATGTGCTGATGAGCATAATTCTAACCATTTCGTAACACGTGATATGGATATAACGTTAGTAAAATCTCAGTAATGGGGGAGTTGTAGCACCTCCCTGCTCCAAGTGCTAACAGGTCTATAGAGCATTAACAATTGAATTTAGTAACCTAATGCAAGCGTTTGGCCATTTGGCAGTTTTTCATGCTGCAGGGATTCTGTAATGGATCCCCAAGGACTGCATGTGGCCCACGAGGCGATAAAGTGTGGCAAAAGAAAAATATCGAAATAAAAAATAAATGAAAAAAAGAAAATACAGATGCGCCGGCAATCATCACCAACGTAATGAAAGGCTTTTAATACAGACTTTAAATGACTTTTGCAAAGGTATAAGGGGAGCAATACATAAATAAAACATATTTTTGACGTGTGACCTTCTGCCTAAGATATCTGTCCACAGCCCCCAACATGATGGTGTTAAAATCTTCTGTTGGATTCGGCTTTCGTATAGTAACTGTCCTAGTAAATTCCTGGATTATAGACTGCCTCGTATGCATATGTCTATATGCTGTTAGCAGTGAAAGGGAAATGTTTAAGGACAATGCACTACGTTTAAGAGTCAAAATTTTAAAATGCTCCTGGGGGAAGAGTGGGGGTACCGTCCATCGCACGACTCTATGGCCATTTTGCGGATGGACAATCTTTGCTAGCTAGCCTGTTCCGAAAGTGCGGAAAGATCTAATTTAATAATAATTTAACATTTCCCCAAAATATGTGAACATAGTACGGTGCCAGATGCCAGGCAATCTCATCTTAGCTTTCCCCTTTCCTTACTGATTTTTTTTTACGTTAGTTCAGTATTAGTGACTCTGCCTGGGTCAAATGCTTCTAGTCCCTTCAAGCAAAATTACCATGTTGCCTTTAAAGTTTCATGACAGAGCTTGAAACTAGGACTGTAACTAAAAATATCAATCTAAACCTGAATGCTACAAAGGTTTACCACTGTTGGTCTAACTCCTATCGTTGGCAACACATGTCTGTGCTGAGACATAACATATTGAAGTTTATCTGAAAGGAATGATCAATCATTTCACCCTTGCAGTACTCGGATTTTTATTCTATGTCTTTGTTTATTTTTTATGAAGCCATGCTACCTTGTTTTTAAAGCATGAAGAGTCTCTTCTGATAGAAACAAATAGGTCATTTTGAAAGGTCTTTTTTTAGCATTTTTGATTCCAAACGAAATAAAAGCTGCTTATATGAATAATACAAGAATGATATTACAAGTTATCATTCAATTTGCTTTAAATGAATAAATTTTATCATTTTACATCTAAAAATAGAATAAGCTATGGAGATGACAGTTCTACAACTGAGGTTATTTTTTTCAATTTCTAAAAATAAATGTATTTTAAAGATGTAGACGTGAGGTCCTATTTCTCTTTTTACGACTTGCAAAAGCATTTGCAGTTTCCTTGAATTCCCTATCGTAAATGCAAATGAAAGTATATACAATGCATATATACACTGCTGTGCATCAATGAAAACGGTGAATAAGGAAAGCGTATGGCGTTCACTCAGCGTTTCAAGTGTAACGGTCAACAAGTGCAAGTTTAACACGAAGGGACATACATTTAAAAATACTGCGAACCACTTTGAAGTAAAAAATATAGCATGGACAGGTGAACTAATAAAGCTTTTTTCCAGTCATCAGGGGTCATTAGAGAATGAGCTTGCTGACGACACAGTTCTTAAACAAGGCAGCACAGGCCTGCTAACAAAAGCTAGCTGTATTATCTTAGATACACTGCGAACCAATTTTCCACAAACACCACCCCCACACACATATAACATATGTTTATGCGTCTTATCATCTTATCATTCTTATCGTTTTATCTACAAGCATGTCATTTCCCTCGTTGGATTAATACAGTATATCTATCTATCTATCTGTCTATCTGTCTGTCTGTCTGTCTGTTCTGTCTGTCTGTTTGTCTGTCTGTCTATCTATCTATCTATCTGTCTGTCTGTCTGTCTGTCTGTCTGTCTATCTGTCTGTCTGTCCGTCTGTCTATCTGTCTGTCTGTCTGTCTGTCTATCTGTCTATCTATCTATCTATCTATCTATCTATCTATCTATCTATCTATCTATCTGTCTGTCTGTCTGTCTATCTGTCTATCTGTCTATCTGTCTATCTGTCTATCTGTCTATCTGTCTATCTGTCTCTCTGTATCTCTGTCTCTCTGTCTCTCTGTCTCTCTGTCTCTCTGCCTCTCTGTCCGTCTGTCCGTCCGTCCGTCTGTCCGTCAATCTGTCTTTCTGTCTTTCTGTGTATCTGTGTATCTGTCTATTAAATTTTGATAGTTTCGGGGTTAGGGGTTAAGGTTAAGGGTTAGAAAATAAGGTAAGAGTATGAGTCACTTTATTCATCCAAAAGAGGAAATTGCAGTGCTTGCATTACAAGTATAAAACAATTAGAAAGTTAGAATTTAAAAATGTAGGTAGGTTAGAAATTAGTGTGTAAGTCAATGGAAAAATATCCCAAATATACCACTTAGGGTTACTAATATGAGAAAATTCCACGTATGCTCCATAAAATATAAATATTTAAGTGTAAAACAACAAAATGATGACAAAATTAGAGCACAAATACGAAGAAAAACAGCTTATAATTCGGACACCCCTGTGTCCTTCTTCGACCCAAACTCTGAAGTGACAGAATTTATTGCTATGACCTGTCACTTCAAATTTTGCGCTGAAATTTTCAATGTTAGAGGTAAAAGGGCTAATTTCTCTCTTCGAGTATAACATCTACCCATTTATACTACGAAGTCGTGACATCTATTATACAGTCGCACTATCAAAGAGACGCCCTCTCTGACGTAAAAATGGAAGACAGCCCGTTTCTAAAGTTTAGTTGACGAAGTTCTCTCACATGCACCCCGATAGCCCAGTGGTAACAACATTCTGCACGGTTGGCAGAAGACCGCTGTGAGTTAAGTTTTCCATTCATCTAATCAGGTAGGTGATCTTGATCTAATATCCTCTGCATAGCTTTATTACAAATGAAATCGAACTAACGGTTAGACATCTGTCATTGAAGTGAGTACCAATGGAATTTATGTATCAATACTTCCATTTTAAACAAGCTGCTAAATAGATGACATTGTGAGTACTGCAAAGATCATGAACAATTTGGTACCTTCTCCCATGCTCATTTTTGTTAAATGTTCACCGTCCCCCAGAAAGTTCAAGCACAGGTCATAACGAGTTCCTCCACACTTGTGGCAATCTTTGTCGATATGCGTGTCAACAGGTGGGGACGGGGAACATGTTCCCTCACTTTCGTTTGTGGAGGAAATTCACAATCTGCAATCCGGGTTCTTTTTCAGAACCCGGATTAAAATAATAGGGAAATGTTTAGTTCCAAAGCTTGTAATATAGCTGATTTAATGAAATCAAACCCACTATTAGTGCACCAACCATTTAATGAATTAAAATTGTGCGGAAATACCTTATTTTACTGCATATCTTGCCCCTACCTTGCCCTATATTTTTCTATTGACCCCTAAAGTGAGCCCCAGATTTCCACAGTTCTAAGGTTTTGCTTTTGAGCTTGAAGGTATATATATA
>WURT03658184.1:5628-18424 GCA_009936505.3 Holothuria glaberrima
TGATGATAAGATGTCATGTGACAGTGGTGAATATTGTTATGAATTTAACTTAGAAAAGTGATCTTACCTTGAACAGTGTCATCATTAGATTGTTTTGAAGCTCATAACAAGATAGTTTCCCAATTATTTCCAAAAAAAGAGGATAGTTTGGATTTTGCAGCTGGAGCTAAATTTACTTCAGCCATGTGCATCTTTGAAAGGAAGGTGTCATGTTAACACCATTCCTCTTGATGAGACATCACAAAGCTATATTGCAAGACTGAAGTCTCTTTTGGAAGCTTCTTGTAGAAAGTTGCTGATTGAAATCACAATAAATCCCATTACTGCAATTATACAGCTGTGGCTTGGTCACCACCTTTTGAATACAACCCCTTGAAAGCTGTGAAGGACAAAAATTGCCCTGAAAAGTTTATTTTCACCTTAAAGTCAAGCAAGCATCAACAATGTCTCCCAAAAACTGCAAGTATAATGACCTTGAGAAGCTGTTCATAGAAGAGACAACATTTCATGTGTGAACATCACAACTTGATATGGTATTGAAATGTCTGATTAGTTCTACCTTAGTGGCCATACACAGTAGCCCAGCCTCAGATACTCAAAGAATTGAAGCTAAATATTGTAGTACAGTCCAAACCAGTCAATAGTTTTTGAATAATTGGTGTAAATTCAAGTTCTTGTTACATCAAATTAAAAAGGAAATTTCATACACCTCAATGCATGTAAAAAATGGATCAAACCAAGCAGAGAGGAAAAAAAATGTTGTTGGCTAAAAAGTTTGACCATTTCATTGAAAATAAGAGAAAATTTGCTTGATTACCCTCTGTCACGCACGCAAGCATCTTTCAAAGGATTTGATTATGTATTAGCAGCTCAGTGGGAGTTAATGCAAGGTAGGCGTAGCTGTCCCTAGGAGAGGGCGTAGAATTATTTCAAGATGAACAATGAGAGAGTATAGAATTGTAAGGATGAACAAAGCAGATAGTGTTTGGAATATTGTGTATCACAGTTTGTTTAAATTAATTTTAGCACTTTAATAATTAATAATTTCAGAATAAGGAAAAAGGCTGTAGTTGTGGTTCTCTGTACAATATTGGTATTTGAAAGAATGGAGACTATTTAATCTTTTCCTTTTTTTTTTTTTTTTGTTGTCTGGGTTAAATGTAGAAGAATTGGTTGTAATTTATAAAAAAGTAGGGAAAGGGAAATGGTTATATATATTTTATTATGTTTAAAGGGGCAGTATAAAAGTAGTACTTGCATAAATCTCTTAGTAAGGAGGATGATATGTATACTGATCAGCATTCACATGGACCAATATTGGCCAATTTAAAGGGAAGGTATTTCAAATGTGGTACAGGAAAGTTTTGCACCTTTCCCAATGATGTAAAGGTACAGATCGGTGGCCAATTTAAATTAAGGGAGCACGGAAACTTTATTTTGAAGAAATAATATTCTCATAGATAGAAAATGTTTGCTTGGTAGCTCATAAATAATTTGTTCCATTAAACTTTCAAAATATGAAATGATGCAACATATACAGTAAAGCTCTTGTAATGTGAAATAATTTTGTTCAGAAAAGCTATTGTCGGTATTAATTGGTGAGACTGAATGGTTTGATGAAAGCTGTTGTGTGTCTGTACCTCTTTAATGCATTGTAAGTAGGTTTTTGTTTAATGAAAGATGAGGAAACTGTTTGACTGAGACTGATGGGGAGGGGGAAGAGGGTTGTGGAAGTAACAGAAAAAAGGTGGTTAATTATTTCAATTTTTAAAGAATAGTCCAGACCCAAATTTAAGATAATTAAGATATGCTAAAGAGGAACATATTCTAAGCATTCTGTGAAATTTTCATTCATTTCCCATGTTTGGTTCTGGAGATATTAGCAAGTGAAGTTGACACATTTTTTTACCACAAGTGAACTTGAAGCAAGCCGGTGTTATGTCATGGCTTCACACTAAAGGGCAATGTTTTGTTTTTCTTTAAAATTTACTCCCAGTTTTATATAACAAAACTTCAAGATAAACATACCATAAATGAATCCTGAGCAGTGAAATTTTAAAACTTAAAATGCCTTAGGGCAAGGTACAGTAGTAATCTTATAAATCAATCCAAGGTCAAAACAATAGGATGAAAAATAAAGAAATACAAATCATTGGTCCTCATTGTGAAGCCATGACGTCACACCTGTTTGCTACAAGTTGACTTCTGTTAGAAAATGTGATATCTTCAGTTGCTAATATCTTGAGAACAGAACATGGGAATTGAATGAAAATTTCACCAGAATGCTTAGAATAAGTCTTTCTCTTTTATATCAAAATTTGGGTTTGGTCTATTCTTTTAGGTACTGTAGACCCTGACATTTGACCTCTAGATCTTGCTTTGCCTTCTTCACTGTTATTGTACAAATTGTATAATTATTTTGAACCATCCATTGAACCATAGACAGTTCTCTTTAAGCATTAATAGCAAGAAAGTATGAATACATGTCTTAGTTATGAAGCTTTTCTAGCCCTTAAATTACTGTCTTTAACCTGTCATTAGCTTAGTAGGCAGTCATAATTTTAACTTAATTTTGATAAAATTTTCTCCTAAAGTTTTATCTCTGAGAATGTTCATAACTATCACTGGCAGGTTGACAGTAACTGAAAAGATGCATAATTGCCTTATTCATTAGTTTGGAGTTTTAAAATAGAAACTGTCTCTCAAGGATGAAATATTCTATCTATTGCCCACGATCCTGAGTCACTGACTTCTAAGTGTTAGGTTCAATTAGCTGCTGCATATAAGATGAATCGGTATCCTAATTTTGATGTTCCTTTGTATAATTTGTACTACTAAAAATCCCTTGGTTGATATTTTTACAGTGAATACTGCAAATGTATAATATGTGCATTATTAATATTATTTTAAAGGGGCTCATTGAGTTGGTATCGATTATTTTTGTGACAAGTTTAAAGGATATCACTTCATTACAATGCTTCTAATTAGTCTCATTACCCATATCACTTCCTATAGTTACGCCAATATATGAGAAATTGTAGTTTTTGTGGACAGGGTTTGCATATGGTTACTACATAATGGTAAAAAGTGTCTGGTGACGAATTTGTAATAAATGATTTTAAGCATTAATTACCCTACCACTGCCATTTTAGTTGTGAGCCAAATGGGCAGAATCTCTTAGTTTGATCATTTACAATCAAGATGTGAGTAAATCTCAACAGGTTTGAAAAAAATCATGCATTTTGTGAACCAACTCAATAAGCCCCTTTAAAGTCATTGACAAGTATTAATCAAATGAAAATAATGCTTCAATTTGGCCCTCAAAAATCAATTTCCAAATTCTTTAGAGTTGTTTTTGTTTCTTTAACCCACATCATACTCATTCTTTTGTTTGACTATGCTGTGTAAAGCGAATTCATGCTTGTAATGTGGTTATGTTTCCTTAAATATACATTGGAAAATGTGGTTAGCCATTAAAATATTCTGAAGGTGTTTGAAATGGTTGGTTTAGCATATTATTCGTGTGAGTTTGTATGTGCACGTGTGAAAAGACAATACACATCATATGGGAATGTCGTGTAGTGAAGTTGAGTCTGGGTAGGTTTTCATGTCAGTGTTTTCTTTTAATTATTTCCCTTTTCAAAAATGTCATAACATTTTTGTCTGAATCTATTAATTAAATGTCTATTGATGCATTATTAAATTGTAGTCATTTGATGGAATTCTCTTTGTAAAGTAGGAAAGTGATTATTGTTTATCAGTGGTGATTATTTCTCTTGTTGAAAGAAAAAAAGACTAGCATGTGTGGTATGATGAATCATGGTTGGGTGGAATGGAATAAAATTATATAATGGGAAATTACTGAGGAGGTATGTGGTGTGTATGATTTTGAGATTTGAAGAAAATTCTTTGTTTTCTGGCACATGAAGCCTGCATCGTGAACTTGTCCTCATTTCCACAAAATATTTTTATTGAAAAGTATGAGGGCTGAATGTCCAAAAACAAGTTTTGAATTGATAGAATTAGGGAACTTAATGTAATTATGGGTGTAACAAAATGAGAGACATTGCGTTGTGGAAAGCAACTTTTTTTTTTTTTTTTTCATGGAGTAGCTGTTGTGTATAAGTTTAAAAAATTCCTTGGTAAATATGAATGGATTACTCATGTCACTTCACTCCAATATCTAGCAGGTAGTTCTGAAGTAATTATTTCCTATTAACATGGATCAAGCTGTTACATATGATGGCATGTACAGTATATGTACTTTACAGCAGTTTAAATATCTTTGTTCCCAATAGTATGTACAGTGAAGCAGTGGACTTGTTTAGGGTTAGCATGAGCAGCAAAATTTTAGGGGGGAATCCCCTCCCCCTTGACTTAATGTTTTTTTGGGGGGCAGGAGGGATTTGAGAATCTTGGGAGATTTCATCCATGTGAAATATTTGGAAAAAGTAGAAGCAATACGAGGTTAACTATCAGATGTTTAACTTGGATACTTGTAATGTTGTTAAGTCAGTGTGCACATTACTGCAGTGACTTAGTGTGTGTAGTTTTGGAGTTCTAATAATTGTGCACATGCAGCAGAAAGTTCTTAGAATGGTTCCTTCCCAAAATTTGTGCAGGAATCCCCCTCCCACAAACATATTTTCTGGTGCAGAATTGAAAATATTTATGAGGGATTCCTTCAATCCTGCTGCAATTGCGTATTCTGAAGTCTTTTAATGTTTTAGGGTATGTAGTTAAAACGGTAGGGTTCTGTCTTTGCCCATGCTGTGATATGTTTGCATTTTTCGAGTTTTTTCATAGCATGGAAACCCCACCTTTGATTAAACTTTGTTTTTGAAGGTCTTGATAATGTAGTGTAATTAAAAGTTTCATTGACCTCATAGTGGCTTTTAGGCATGTTTGTGTTAGCTTTGTGCACCCTTGAATATCTGAACCTGACAGTTCAAATCCCTCCTGCAGAGTCTTATGTGTGTGGCTAGCAAATCTCTTGTTACAATGCTGTGCCCTAAATAGCAGCCTTGTTTAATCTCTGGCTCTAGGATTTATCAGTTAAAGAATTTGAATGAAAAACTGTGGGGTGGCATAAAGGAGGTTGATATTATTAATTCCCATGGGTCTGGTTTTAGACCAGTCTTGAAATATAAGATAAAGAGAGAGGGTGGATGCCATGTTTAACCAAAAGGTAGTTGTACTTGGAATGATTTGAACCTGAAATCTTGAAATGATGAAAGAGTACACGTGGTTTGCGAACTGTGAAATGAAGTTTTCTAGCGAGAAATGCTTCACTGTTTGGTGTAAATAACTTTCCTATAATAGAAATTTGAAAATAACCTGCAAAAGTGACATACCTTACATTGAAAATAATGGCTAACCCCAGCATAGAAAATGATCTTAATTGTACATACATCTCTAATTTAATGTAAAGAAGATTGTACAGTAGGTACTTCTGTAAAATTCTTCAGAAACTGATAAAAAAGAGCACTAATACTGTCATAGACAATGCATACAGGTTGTATGTTGGCTTTGTATGTTCCCAAAAATCCTTTACTGGGTCTTTTTCTTTGCACAGTGTTTAAAATTCTTTTCATCTGAAGAATTGTCTTTGTTTGTATAGAATATTGATCAATGGTGTCTTTTTGAAGTGAATAGCCTACTTGTTATTCTTGAGCCAATATAATTCCATCGTTGAAATGCATCACCAATCCAAGCATAGATGATAGCATAGTTTTCATGATCAAATAGGGCATGAAATCCTATTCACTGATATCTCACTTGGCTGGCCAGCTGACACCCAGTTCCTGGATTAGGGTTACAAAGGTTGGCAAAAGCGTACTAGATTTATCCGAGCTGAAAATAATCATAATGTATTGAGATCTGTTTTTGGCAGGAGATAAACAATAAAGGAGAAGAGACAAGTGTATGTGTAGCAGTCATCGTATGTATTTGCCATATTTTGTGGAATTCACATGAGAAGACCCATGGGGAGTGGGTTAAATCCTTAGAGGGTGGGTTAAATAGAAATTGGTTTGAGTCTTTTGTCACATGTTCATCTTTGGAAGATGGGATCAACTGCTAGTGATCAAATAAGTAATTTAGAGGAAGTACAGGTGTAGTGTACTTTAACTGAAGCAAGATGTTTGAAGTTGCAGAGAATTATAAATATTTACCAGTATGTACAAAGAATAATAAATATGAAGCATGTATAAAGAATAATGAATATGCATAGATGCATCTCAGCATGCAGGTGGAATAATAAAGGTAAAGCAACTCCTTAAGCACTACTGGTACTGTAGAAATAGGTGCCTCATTCTCACTTATTTTGCAGGGGGGAGGGGGAAACTACAGTTCATTATTTACTAGTTAAATGGAATGTGGTACAAATGTCTGACAGGAGTTGTGTGTGATACAAGTATTGTATCATTGGAACAAGAATGCAGACATAATGTTTGCAGTGCTAAAACTACTCGGGGTAGTGTGAAGCGCGAATTAATGCAAATTAGATGTAGCAAGGGGTAAGTATAGTAGCTTGTGACTACCCACAGCAGTAAGGTGGAGGGCATGAGGTACTGTACAAATATTGTATTGCACATTGCAATTGTGAGGACATTGATTTGCAAATTGTTGCAACACTGTGTAGTAATTAAAACTCAGGTGACTTTTGTTGGAGTCTTGTACCCCCAGACCTATGTGTTGAAACTGTAAATAGAGCCCTACAATAATGTCATAATTTACGCATGAATATCTTCCTCAACACCTGTAAGCTGTTGATGTGTAGCCTACAGGAGGCTTACACTGCAGGCATCTCAGCTGCTGAGATGTTGAAAATTGTCAGTGTCAGAGATTTGAAGTGGTCAACCAAAGAGAAAATTTGTGATCAAGTAAAGAAAAAAGATGAAAAGCCAGACTTGTGCTAAATTGCTTCATTAAAATTCTGTAACAATGCAAGCTAAAAAACTCCAAAATATGACTTAAGTGCATACTTTTAACAGTATTAAATATTCCCCAGGGGTGATCATGAAGGCGAGGAAAGTGGAGTCGCTACTCAATTCATGACCAGGAGTTGTGACTCTTTAAGTAGCGTCAGGTAACCCATCAGAGCCTAGTGAGTAATAACGTTCCCTATCCACTGCATCGCAGTTCAATATTTCGAGGAAATATTTCCATAGTATTCACATGCTCCAATTATCAGATATTTGCATTGCTCTTTAGCTGTGGCCAACTTGGAAGATTAAAAGAAAAGTATGCCTTAACATTTTTTTTACTTCAACAACCTATTTTGGTGACAATTTTTTTATCACAAATTGTCAGAATTGTGGAGATTGCAAAAAGGACTTCTTTGAAAACTACAAAACAGATGCAAACACAATAATGTACTTGGCAGTGAATGCTTCCTTTAAAAAGATATTCCTCTACCCCTCCCCTCCTTTTGTCCCACCCACTCTCTCATTTGAATACACCCAGACCTGTAATGTTAGTTTCTATAAAGGTTTATTCAGAAGTTTTAAGGGTTAAATCTCCAAAAGTGACTTTGGAACAACAACAGCTTTTTTGTAAAGGTGAATAGGCCTATACCAGTCCAGTGGTAGAAGCACAAATCTCCATTTCTCCCTTTCCACCCAAAAGGAAAATAATGTTTGGGAAAGGGAGGGAAGAGACACGGGTAATTGGAGAGGGAGCAGCGAATTTTGCAAAATGTTCACAACCATAAAGATAGAGATGATTATATTTGACTGTGTGTAGCCATTGCTCTGAAATAGATAAATTTGCCTAACAGCAGCAAACTACTAAAATGAGAATTTGTACTGTAAGTGATGTGCAAGTGAATACCACATCTTGTCAAAGTACAAAATACATTCTTTGTACAATCCATGCCTGAAACTATGTCATGATTGTAACAAATGATCTTAATGTAATATATACATGTCTCATTCTTTTGTCTTATCCCCAAGATATACCAGACCACATGTGCATGCAATGTTTCCTGTTTATGCCTCAATGGTTAATATTACTACATGGATGGGCTGGTCTGCTCCATAAAGCAAAGTTTCCATCAATTAAGTCCTCTTTTGTGGTTGAAGTCCACCTTTATTTTGTCAAGAAAATTTGTGTCAGTTCCCCATGTTAAAATATTTTGGTAATTTTACAGAGAGCTGGAGCCATTATGCAGCTGGTGTCTAGGTGCCCTGGGGTGGTAAAAATTGCATTTTGTGCTGCTCTAATAGGGAGTTGCTGCCGGGCATGGATATTTCTCATGTATATACTGTATGGGAAGCGCTTCACATCCTAATCTGTGCTGTGTGTATATGTATATATATATATATATATTTACTGTATATTATCTGTGTGTATCTGTATGATATGTGTATGTTTGTCAATAAGATAGACTAGTAACAAGAAGGTCAAAAGTGAATTAGTTTGGATCATGTTTAAATCAATCCCATGTACTGGCGATAGCCTTTATGAATATTAAAGGGAAAGAACAGAAGTAAATTTAGAGAAAAAATTAAGCCTTTAGCAGGACTCAAAACTGCATCTGCTGCTCTCTGGGCAACCACCTTAACCACTAATATTATGGTACTAATTCAGGTGGCTTTAGACGTGATAGCAAGGTACAGGAAGTGCCCGCACTCAATTTTCCATCATTTAAGTACTCAAATTTATTGTCAATTTGTCCGGAAGATTGTGACATGTTACCACGTTACATCCTCACATTATACAGCTGATCCTCTATGTCACCACTCACCAGCGTACAGTAGGTTCAAGGACCTGTAAACCCAGACAAAATGCGCAAAGAAATGATGGTCATCCATTTGTCATTCAGTACTTTTATTGAAGGTTCTTCTGCTGTTTAAAATCGGTTCTGCTATCCTATCCCTCGTGCATACATAAAAACTCATTACACATACATAAAGACATGCATCACTTCATTATCTTTTGCTTGAGAAGGGAGTTGCAGTAATTTTCCACGTGATCTTTATCATTCCAATGTAATTTGTTGATTTCATATAATATCATGGCCAATTTCAAATAGAAGTGCTCCCCAGCAATCTGGATGACATTCGGCGGACGTTTATTATATCTTGTGATGAAGTCATAACTGACAAAAATGGTTGATATCATATTTACATTTATCAAGCCCTAATTGGTAAAGTTTGCATTTGGAAATGGGGTCTGACGTGGAAGGTTATATTTCTCATCACCAGAGGAGAGACAACAATCAGTGACTCCCATGGGAATACCCATCCTCTGAAGTCATAATTTAAGGCAATGATTTCAGGGATCTTCTTCTTGCAATCTCCCTCTAGATATTTATTAGGGAAGGTTGTCATCCTTATGGATTGAGACAAAAATTGTACATTGCAAATGGGTCAGTATTCCTTGCTTTAGATTAGGCTTTACCTGACTCTACATCAGAGTTGTGGCTCCTGGCCAGGAGGCCTGTAGTAACTGCAGTCTCCTTGAGTAAAGAATCATAGGGAATATTCAGTTTTGTCTGAAATATGCACTGAAAAATTTAGTGTTCAGGTTGGAATATGTGTTCTTTTACAAGTTTGAGTGAAGGTAAAAAACTTTGTTTTGATCAGATTATTTGTTTTCCTTCAGTTGTACTACAATTCACCCCTCCTCTCCCTCCTATTTACGTATGCACCCTTACTTACAGACAGTATGACCCTGGCATATTTAAGCACAGTAGCTGTGGCCTGTGGCATTCGTGATATCAGTGTAGGAGTATACAGTGCTCTCTGCAGGTCCAAATTTTGTCTGGGTACTTGTCTGTTATCTGGCAGCACTGATTGTCATCCTGGGGAAGTGGTCCCCCTCCCCTTTTGAAAATTTTTCCTCTTGTAAGGTGGGCTAGATGCAAAATGATGCAAGGTTTGGTGCTAAATTTGAATTGAATATATCAACAAGAATTCCTATTTTTTCATATCAATCATAAATCAAGACTATTTTTTTCAATCAAATACTTAACTTCTAGGGAGACGGAATAGGTTTAATTCACTCTCCAAATGTTTCCAAAAAAAGTGAAAGCAATATTTTTTGTCCAGGCAGCCAAGGTTTTCATGGGGCCACAACTTTAAGACTGGGCACTAATGCATGCTCTTCAGATTTTGTTCGGGCAGCACGCCTAGACAAATCGGCTAGTGGTGAACACTGAGTATGTAAATGCTGTGTGTACCCGACTCCAAAATATTGGAGTTTTCCAATCCTACAGTACTTCAGATGCTTTGCCTTAATTGTGAAAGCTAATATGGAGGTGGTTACGAAGTTTACTGTCTTTACTGTCTTTTACAAAAGACACGGCTTAATAATTTCCTATAAAAGTCATATAAAGCATGAAAAGTGAATGTAGAGACAGTCATTCAGTCAAAATATCAACCGTAATGTGTCTGATGTAAACATGTAAGAAATTTTCGCCGTGTTCAGTTTATCCTGCAGCACTGTGGAAAAGATAAATCACTGTCCATTGCTGAACAGTACAAGTAAAGTTGCAGTGATGAGACATGTTTACAGTTTATTTTAATATTGTAGCAGATTGTCTGCCATTAAGCTGCCATTCTAGTGGCCCACACCAGCAGTAGGACTTCCAACAGATGTAGCCCAGGTGTTCATATAAGTATCACCACCCCTCAAAATGGCTGATCTCTGAATGTGATGTGAGCAGGATCAGTGTTTGATATGATAAGGATATCACTCTGTACAGAGTGATAATCAAGTGACTGTCTCCTTGAACCTTTTAAGAGTCCATCTACAAATAGATGAAGATATATAATCAAAGTTCATTCATTAGAGCATAAAGAATATAAAGAAAAATGACAACTTATTTCTCTATAAACCAACACTAAGGGCATTACTACAGCTATGCGGTTTCAGCGAGAGTGGTTTGCCCACTCATAAAATTCTACTCTAGTGGCAAAACTGCCACTTTTTGCCCAAATATCCTCAAAACAGGACAGGTCACCAGATCATAGGTTGGAAAAAGATGCCATAAATTCCCATAATAAAATCAAAATTCACCCTGGCATGTGACAAAGCTTTTCACATTTGACAGTTTTCAGTGTTATTTTACATCAGCTTAGGCTAAGTGGGGAAGGTTACAAGGTATGTGTCAAAAACGAAAAAAGGTCTGTAAAGTAGTATTTTCGGTATACATATCATTTTGCAAGGATTTCTTTAGGGAGATATGTGTTGGGCTTATTGGTCATGGCAGTAATTTGGATGATTCAACAATTATATAATTTTGGGCAATTTTGCTTGGAGGAAGAAAGAGGCTGTTATATTCTCTACTCCCTTATGGTAACTGTGGTGTTGGTTTGATGATTACACCAATTGTGTTAAATTAAGAGAGGTTGCAGATGAATTAGGAGACAGTTAGGGAGAATGGAAGGGTATTGTAGCAGCTTAGAGTAAATGAAGTACCCCTCTCAGGGTTTCTTCATGTGATCATCTTTGTAGGTCATTTGTACTGATGGGTCAACACAGTCTTTGCAGCATTACATTATCCCTGACAAAGACCGATTCAGCACAAGTAGCACCGGTATTTTTGTTAAAGCCAGTTTGATAAGAGGTGCCAAGCATTTGTCTGCTTGATTCATCCAATGCACATGTGTTTAACAAACGTTATGGAACAGAAGATATGTGGACGGACAGCATGTGTGGACAACATACCAACCATTTTAGTTAGCCGCAAAAAAGTAATTTAAGAACGTGTGAAATCCTTTCCATGAATTTATCAGGCTGATTTATGACAATTAATTTGATAAAGTGAAGACCATCTATATACAATGGGAATGATGTTGGTTGAAATGTGGCAACATTAGCACTAGTAGGCGAACTAATTCAGAGCATATCAAACAAAGTGTTTTAGTAGAAACGAATGAGAACTGTAACTTTAGTTGAAGTTTTAATCTAGAATTAGATTTGATACACTGTAGGGGAAGAGAGAGAGAGAGAGAAAAAAAAAGAAAGAGAGAGAAAAGAAACATCACCACTTTTGGAGAAAGAAGTAAGAAAGACAAAATTTGTTTAGAGCCTTTGCTTAATACACAGAACCCTTTCAGAAATTGTGAACAATGTCCCCCTGACCCTTCCCACAGAGTTTTCATTGCGTGGTGTTTCAAAAAATGACTTGTAAATAATCTTTAATCCTTTTAAATAGGGTATTCAAGAATTGACAAATATCTCAAGATGCCTGTATACTTCTTCGTTATATTTGCTAGTAACTAGTGTGAGTAGGATTTGTTTTAAAGAGCCTGTGGCATCCCTCCAAACATATAGTAATTAGGAATAGCCCAACAGTTCTAAATACAATTAGTGACATGCTTTGATTGACATTCATTCAGACAATAGCTTTATAATTCTTCTGAGTCAGTGATGACTTGTACAGTCAGTTGTGTTCCCAATAATAATCTCACACACAGTTTTGTCAACATAGCGTGGAATTTCAACTCAGTGCAGGCTGCTGTGGCTCTGTCTTGGAAGTCTATTACAGTGTTGTGGTTTAAAATGTGGGAGGGACTAGAAGTAAACTTAGTAGGGAGACGTTTTACTGATTAGGGTGGGATTATAGAGCCTTTAACCCATATTTAAGTTTATTTCTTGCCTTTGGTGAAACCAGAACTAACAGGAATAGCTGAACACAATTGTGCCAGGAAGGTCACCACCTTTTGTTCTTCACCTGTAAAACAAGCATTTCAAAGTTTTTCCCTATCTTGATTCCTTGCCGAAGGCCGAAGGAATCTGCAGTATGCGATGGTGATGTCGTGTGTGTGTGTGTGTGTGTGTGTGT
>WURT03658195.1:0-18423 GCA_009936505.3 Holothuria glaberrima
TCTTGTCCGCCTACATGTATAGCGGGAATGATCATCGTTAAAATGAAAAGAGCAGAAACAGATCCTTAAAATGTGCAAAATGTTTCACCAAATTGCGTTTAAGGACCCTTAAATATTCAAACATTTTCCAAAGGGGAGGGGACACCCCTCCCCTCAAACCACTACCCCAGGACGGCCGTCCCAAACAACGTTCAGCACCCACCGAGTCGAAAAAACAGCTTACAACCACGGATTTGAAACAACCCACTAAACAGAGCATAAAGCAATTTGAAATCAAAATTTATTCTCTCAAAATTGTAATTTACTGTGTGAAATGTTTGTACTGGGAGGCATTTTTTGTCAAAATTTTCTCGGTACGCTCCGCGCCAACTCATGGTGGCGCTCCGCTTAGATAATGTCGGGGCATATTTTGGCCCCCCATAAATACAGTCCTGGATACGCCCTGATGATGTAACAACTGGTAATATAATGTTTACGGCACTCAGTACCGCTGCTAAAACCCTACGTTATAGTGAACGTTATAATGAACGAGAAGATATAGACGGCGTAGAATGACTACGTAAACAATGACTGTTGAAGGGGCCGTATTCTGCAGGACGAGGAACAATGTGTGTGTGTGGGGGGGGGGGGGTTCAGACTTCAAAAATAAGTATTCTCCATTCAGCTGCACTACTCGAAGTCGATTTTGTAAGTTATTGAACACCAATGCTGCTTTCTAACCTGTGGAAAGCCGATTTGTATAAAGTCAAAATTGTGGTCTATCACACTATGGAATTAATCGAGTCCGATCGAGATGAGGTCACAAAGCAAAAACTTAAAAGAATCAAAAAATAATAATAATGTCTACACTGATTGAACGTAAAGGTTTTTAAGAATGAACTGAGAGGTTCACACTAGAATGAACATTTTTAATGTTGTTCATCCTCATTCGGCTATATTAAAATTCAAGGCAATGTCTTTGACTGCCAAGTAAGCTCACTATAGCAAGCCTATTCAATAAACTGAACGGGAGCATATTATGCCCCAAACAAATTCCTTTTGTAGTTTAGCAATGAATTTAAATTTGCAAGACCAAAGTCGAACTGATAATGCACTAACAGAACGTTTGCCAATATACCAGCACTATTAAACTGAAGATATTTTGTTTCTTTCATTCAATTGTTTGTCCATAAAAGTAATCAATAATAGATAGGAAAGGTAAACACCATAAAGATATGCATGCACAACAATACGTCAGAGCTTTTGAGAGCCAAAACCTAGAGATTCTTTGCCCCAAATGGATGCTTCGTTATACACTGAGGTTCATACCTCAACTTTAAACTTCTTGAATATATCATTTAAACAATGTTTCCACAATCTGACCTTCCAAGACCTTTGAACCCTATCAGAATTGAGAAACAAAGAATGAAAACTAGAACGTGTCATAGACTGATAGAGGGGATTCGATCCCGGGCCGTTTGTGTGAGAAATCGAGCACTAATCCCCTACGCCACAAGTGGATTGTTCAGCGTATGGTACAGGTATTTCTTATCATACTAGAGGCACATCATCGTTTAGCCTACACGTGTTCATAGTTACGTAATTCATATTTAAATTATTACTGTGACAGCAATGCTTGTGAAAAAATAAGTGTTTTTCTCTATAACTTTATCTTTGGTATGGTAGAAAAATTTTGCCCAACTTTTCGTTAGTCACGAAACGTCGGGCACAATTTCGAGGTACCTCCTACTGTTTTATTTATTTACGAGGTTTTCGTAGTTTCACGTCTAATGACCTCAGATGACCTTCGTCATATAGTTCCAAGGTTTCCGGCTGTTGAGTTCTGATAACCTCAGATGACCTCTGACCTCTGTTGAAAACAGTGAGGGCCTTCCTCTCAATATGATAAAGGTACGCACCAATTATGAAAATTGGCAATCATTTCTATCTTGAGATATCGTGTTTACAAGCAGTTTGTTAAGAGTTTCGTATTTTCACCTCCTGTGACCACAGATAACCTTTGACCTCTACCAAAACCAATAGGGTTCATCTTCTGACTATAACGCATCCACATGCCAAGTATGAAAAGCATCTCTGCTTCCTACTTAGAGATATTGTTTCGTTTCGTTTATTGTTTTTCTACATCATCATCGAAATGTACGGATTCACAAAATAATGGATATATATATATATATATATATATAACAGAAATAGATGGAAGTAGAACTAAAGAACTCTGAGGGGCTTGTCGAGAGTTTTACTCCCCGTTACAACATAAACATGTTACCTTGGGTAGCTGAGCTACAAACACAAATAAGCATAGAGAAAAAAATTAAGAGAAAAAAGGACGGCAAATTCAATCAACTAAGTGGAAAAGTAGTGACTAAGATTACAGGACCAGATTTTACCCTCACAAACCCCACCCTTACAAACCCGTGCCCCCTCCCACCCATGAAAGCCCAAGGCTTCCCACAAACAAAATGCGTAGTTACAAAAACATGTAATGAATGCATTTGAACAGTATGATAAGTCAACCAAGAAGTTATATCCTTACAATAAACCTTGCATATAAAATGGTGATGAAGACTACTGAAGTATTGGTACGTACATAACTATGTAGTACTGGATGAAACCTCCCCGAAAAGAATTTATACTTGTTACGGTAATTAATGAATCAGGTAATGAGTTCCACATTTTTATAGGTTTGTAGGTTAGGGTCAACCGTGAAGATGAGGTACGGGTAACAATAGTATGCAGGAGATGAGATTGACGAGTAAAATAGTTGTGGACTAACGAAATTTTGATGAAGAATTCTGAAAATGATTTCGGTAAAAGGCTGTGCATGAAAGGTTAGGTGAATGAAGTAATGTTAAGGTTGATAATATCGAACAGTTTCAAGAGATTAAGAGACATATACAACTCGCTTATGTGAACATGGGGTCCGGATAAAGAAATATAGCGAACAACTCTCTTTTGCAAAAGAACCAGATTGTGAAGGTAGGAGGTTTTTGTACATGACCAAACTGTAGAAAAATATATTAGATGAGGATACACAAGAGTAAGGTAAATTGTACGGAGAATACCTTTGGCAACAAATGTCTTAATCTACCAATAATCTACCAATTACACCGATTCCTTTCGCAATTTTGTAGATATGTGATTGATGTGCTCCTGCAAGGTAAGCTTGTAGTCAATAATGACTCCAAGAAATTTTACAATTTGGGATGGATCAAGCTTTTGCCCATTTATATCGAATACATAATGATGACTATTCTTAAATACCATAAAATTTGTCTTACTGATATTAACAGATAGCTTATTTGCTATGAACCAATCAGAGAAGAGGCTTAGTTCATTAACAACACTGCTTTCAAGTTGATAAGGGTCATTCCCGTTAAAGAAAATGTTGTATCATCAACAAAGGTACAACTTCTTCTTTTTTAGAAATTAAAGTAATATCATTCATATAAATAATAAAGAGCAAGGGCCCAAGAATTGAGCCCTGCGGTACACCACATCTTAGAGTTGGAAATTTGGACTTTACAATGTTAAATGATGTAACTTGCAACCTGTTAGAGAGATAGCTTTTAAACAAGTTTAGACAAATACCGCTAGTACCATAACGCTCAAGTTTCTGTAAGAGAATACTGTGGTCTATTGTGTCAAATGCCTTTGAAAGATAAAAAACACATTAATACATGTATTATTATTGTCGATGCTGCGTAATTTGTCAACAGCTGCAATAAGAGCAAGTCAGTTGAGTGACCTGGACGAAACCCGTATTGGCTGTTGGTGAGAAGTTTGTACTCTGTTGAACATCAGTCTTTCAAAAATTTTTGAGAACATGGTAAAACTGAAACTGGAACTGGACGGTAATTGACAAATTGATTTTGATCACCTTTTTTGTAAATGGGGACAACTTTAGCAATTTTTAGTTTTTCTGCAAAGATTCCCACATTGAAAGACAGGTTAAAAATACATGTCAATGGTTCGGAAATGTACGTATAACTTTACGAACTACCCGAGGCCGAAAAACCATCATAGCCCGCAGCCTCATTGGAATTTATACATTCTAAAGAGACATTGACAAGTTCATCTTTACTAATGGGTGAAAGAAAGAATGAGCTGGACCTGTACTCTGACATAAGTTCCTTAAGGCGTGAATTTCGAGAAATTTTTGATGCAAGAGATCAGTGGCGTCACCAGATTTTTTATTCTAGGGGGGCACAACAGTTCGACGAGGGGGCACAACTAGATAGTGGCGGATGCAGTATGTTGTGTGATCGCTGGACTGGGGTAGGGGTCTTAGAGGAGGGGGTGTCCCCCTCCCCCTTTGAAAATTTTGAAAAATTAGGTGTCCTTAGATGCAATTTGATGCCACATACGTTATTTTTTGAAGAAAAATTTGCGAATTTTTAGAAACTTAAAAAAACTACGCATGGATTGAGAAATTCTCGTGAAAGTGAAAAACGTGCATGTGTAATGTCGAATTAACGATCAAATATTCGTTCAGTTGAGGAATTTTCGATTAATGTGAAATTCTCATGAGCCATGTACTGAGTGATTGGAGTCATACGGGACTAAAGTGAGCATAGCATTTTATTTCATATATTTCTCTTTCAAAATTTATTGGAATTGTTTTTTCCAAAGAAGAAAATACAGAACAGTCTCATCGAAATTGCTGTCAGTGAGGTTGCACCCAGGGGCGCAGATCAAGTTTCAAAAGTGGGGGGGGGTACAAACCACTAATTTGATAATTTGTTTCATCGCTGTAGAGGTGTATTTTATGTGGTACTAGATTGCATGTAAGGGCACCTAATTTCTCAAAAATTTTCAAAGGGAAGAAGTGTCCCCTACCCCCGGGCCAGTAATGACACAACATACTGCATGGCCCCCTTAGAGATAAATTCTGGCTAAGTCCCTGATTATTACTGATTTTAAACCCGATGCATCCCTATAATACTTATATTTATATGTTGAACGCGCGCGGAGCGGGCGAAAAATGTTTAGTTACATTTTTATGGCAAAAAGTGGACATGTCCCCCTGTCCCCCAGGATCGACGCCCCTGGTTGCACCACAATTGTCAACGCAAGCGGCAGGCATTCCACGGCACGTGTGAAACAGCATCATTCACTGCTTTGATTAATGAGTCATCTAGCCCGCGAAGCGGACGTATTACCGCTACACTTTACAAGGTGTATATTCACACCTGTTGTGGCGGCGTGGGTTATGGATGTATTACCAGGACCGGTGCTCAGCCTCCGACACATCAGTGAACACCGTGTGTTTTGTGAGATGGGTCGAATTTGTCATTCGAAAGAAATACAAATTGCTGCCTTTTCTTGTCCTAAGAAGAATCAAATCATGTGAAACCTGGTAATCGAATACTCTGACTACAGAACTTACAGAAGATCTATATTTTTTGAAAATCTCAAATCTCAGTTGGGGGGCACACGGGGGGGGGGACAAGGTTTTCTAGGGGGCACGTGCCCCTGCCCCCCTTGGTGACGCCACTGCAAGAGATGGACCAAGGTTCACAAAAAAGTCATAACATGCATTAGCAATAGCGTCTGGATCTGAATTCTTGGTGTTCTCACTTATGAACTCGTCAGGATAACTACTTGTTGAATGTCCTTTGTGTAGTGTCATTAACATTTTGTAATGTACGTTTCATGTCACGCTTAGATTTGGAGAATATAACGGTATAATACATCCTCTTCGCTATGCGCACTATATGATTAAGCTTATTACGAAACTTGTTATAGGTCTTTCGGTTCGTAGGTGTGGGAGTCTTCAGATAACTCTTGTTTAGCTTATCTTTAGTTTTGATGGAGGTGATAATGACTCTCGTTATCCAATTATTTTTCCTCTTTTTGTTTCGTTTAATTCTGTGCTTGAGAAAGTTGCCTCGTAAATTTGGAGAAAAGTTTAAATCAAAGTGTTGAACGCTAGACTTAAGTTTGATAAACATCACGCCAATCGTTACCCTCAAGACGTGATACAAAACGTTGTATATTGCGATCAGCATAATTGCGGACGTAGATTGGTTCATTCTTAAAACATTTTGTTTTAAAGATGAATTTGTGAAAATCGGAAAATGATCGCTAACATCAGTGACTAAAATAGCAGATGCCTCAATATGTAAACCTCGGAATCAATATTACTAACATATCGTCTTAAAGCTCTCGGATTTTGCCCTCTGTTGACATCACATAACCGCTGACCTCCACCAAAGACAATATCTTTGAAAGGATCTGGCTCAATATGATTATTCTATATTTCAAGTATGAGAAGTATCCTTCATTGCTACCTTGATATGGTGTTTACAATCGAAGCGTCACAAACACATACAAACACCCACCTGCACCCTCACACACTCACACTTAAACTCGCGTCGTGATGGCATTGATCCCTTTCGCTTGCGAAAAGGAATTAAAAGGGTGAATCATTGCACTGATGAGAATTCCTCTGGAGGAACATGGAGTTGAGCCTTGTACAATACACCATACGCACTACTTTCTTCCTCTGTCATCCTCCTTGTTCTCCCACTGTACTTTCTACCTGGAATATCACATATTGATCCCACCTTAGCCGGTATCGCTTAGTTCAAGTTCATACTGTCATATAAAGTAACCTGGTGGAAAATTAATTTACCAATATTTTTATTAATTTTACCACAATCAGGAGTACTGTAGTAATGAGGTAAATTAGTGTAAGGTTCAGACCAGCCTTAACTATTTGGACATAACAGTAGCTAATTAACTTATTAATTAGGGCAATTGATACCTGATAACTGCTAACCTTTGGCTATTCTTTGTTAAGTATTAACTTGTGAATTTTACGAACTTCTACCTCTTTATAGAAGTCACTGGTATGACTTGTGAGGGCAAACTGGTTCAGTATGCTGTTCCTGGTTTGTTCATTACCCATGGCCTTAACTTTTGAAGCAATGTTGACCCAAGTTAATCAAAAGAAAGTTTTGCTGATCTAATATTGAATTTGACCGGCTATTACAGTTTTGCTCCAACAAGTTGGCGGTTTTCAACATTAACAACAACGATATCAACAACATCAACAACATTAACTAAAATTTGATATGATTAGAAATTTACTTGTACAGTTGTAAATATCAGTTCTATTTCATCCCTCCCTTTCCCAAATTTCACAAAACGGGCGCGTTTTATTGCAGCATAATAAACAGTAGTACATGATTGTCAGCGCCAAATCTTTCTTAACCTACCCTTTGGACTTTGTTTTCCTGCTACACAGATGAAACAACAATGTACCGCCCACGTATAGGACAAGCCATTCTGCTCCAAACACTTATTGTTGCAGTCGTAGACCTATTAATCAGTACTGACTATTTGCATTTAGTATAGTGTTTATGGTCTTCAGTCTCAGCAAAAGTTCTCGCTGAAATCATTGGCTCATCGACTGCATCAAGATCACACTGGACAACAGTAATAGGTCTGTGTCAAAAATGTATCTTCTTTTGTATTTTCTTAAAAACTAATTTTGGGTAAAACATACGCAAGCAAAGACAATTTCCAGTAATTTGTTTTGTTTTGGCGCCTTGGGGCCTATAATGGTCACCAGTTCATGAGGCAGACAGGTGTTTTTGTTTGTTTGCTTGTTTACTTTAACGATAGAACTATATTCGTAAAAACAGCTGCAAAGCAAAATATTTTTCACAAGAAATGTCCGTAACTTATTATACTATTTCTGGATAAGATATTACTACCACCAAATATTCTTGTCAAGCTTATCTATGTATCGCAACTTGAAAGGAGGATTACAATATTTCATCCATTATATCGGCTAGGATTGCAATAAAACAACAAGGGTGTGATTACAAGTCCAACGTTGTTGTGCAGTGTAAAAAGAACGAGGTAGGTATCCCTACAATAACACAAATGGTTGTTGTGAACGCCTCGGCAAGGTTCTTATGAAGGCTAGGCTGGTACGAATCTTCATCGGTAACATTGACAGAATTAGCTAGGGTAGATACTCGCATTTAAACATTCTATCGTTGTGTTACGTTTTCATGGAACTCTTGTAATCCTTTTACTAAACATTCTCTCCTTCGAAAATGCACTACAGCTTTCCCTTGCCCTTATATCGCCCTGATTCCGGTTGCCTTGTTAATGGGACCCACTACTTTGATATCATATCGGTGGAAAGAAATATCCTAGAGCTCTCAGAAAATAATAAAATTGACACCATAATGAAATTTTTAAATCGTGAAGACATTTTCAAGCAGATATACCTTGTTTGTTCTTCTGATAAATAGTAATAATACCATGGTGGTATTTCATGCAACAGGAACGAATAAAAATGTTTTTGCAAACCAGCTTTAAGGAAGTCAATTGGCCTAGAATCGTTGAAACGAAGAGACTAACATCTCTCGCAATGGGGTCTTCGTAAATTGTGATCAAATTAGCATGAAGATTCCCTTGGCCCTCATATTAGTCAAGGAAAATAACGTGAAGCATTGCACAGTCTTCTGAATTTGCTCCAAATTCATTCAATTTTTGCAGCTTTTATGTATGATCCTTCACAGATTAAAAACTTTTTACGTGATCTTTCATTTACAGGGTAATCTCAAGTACTTCACAATGGCTTCAACCTTTTCTTGGGTAGAGACGTTTTGTCAGTGTTTGCTTTGTTCAAAACAGTACAAAGACCCTAAATTGTTGCCATGTCTTCATCGATATTGCAGCGATTGTTTGAAAAAGTTGTGTCAGAATACGACCGCCACAATCCAGTGTCCAGAATGTAAAGACACTTTTCCTTTACCTAGTGGAAGTGTCGATGGATTCAGACCAGATATAAACATGAAAAATATCATCGAATATTTACAGTTTCAAAAATCTCTTTACAGTGAAAAAATTAGAGAATGTTGTGGGTGCTCTGAAAAAGTTAAGCCTTCGGCATATTGTTTTAAATGCACTGACTTCTTATGTAGCAACTGTGAAAGGCTTCATCTGTCCAACAAACTTCTGAAAGACCACAAACCTTACGTCACGTTACTGAAAAAAGCTGAACAAAAGCATCTCACGTTAGGGTTGTTTAATAGTCATAAGGAACTTGTTCCAAAGTGCCAGATTCATTCGGAGACAGCATCACAACTTTGTTGCAAAAGTTGCGGTAAGTTGCCGATATGCGTTCCTTGTAGCTATGGAAGTCATAAGAACCATGACATCAGCGATGTAACCAGTGTTGTCGACAGTGAAAAAGATCGTTTAATTACCGAGATCAGCCGTGTTCAAAACTGGAAGGAACAGACAAGCCAGAATTTGAAAACTCTGAAAGAAAATGACGATAAAATCATTTCGAATACCGTCAAGAAAGCTGAAACTTTAAAATCCAATTATGAAAAAGAAAGTGGCAAAGTCGAGACAACGTTGAAAACCGTACATGACGATTATGCACGTAGTAAAGTGGACATAGAAAACAATGGGGAAAGTCATTTGTATGCAATACAAAAGCAAATGGAAATTGAAATCCAAGAAATTAAAAACAAATACAACAAAAAGGCCGAGGAAATAAAAGCGAAGTCAGAGATCGCTCTGAAAGCACTTGAAAAGAAATTTCAGAACCAAGAGAAACTGCTTTCAGAAGAACGCAACGTCTTGAGCAATGACTTTGAAAACTCATTGAAGACATTGCAAATGCAAAAGAATGAACTACATGACATGTATAGAGAAAGAACTGCCCATTTTGAAAATATAGACAAAAGACTTAAAAACATATTAGTGACGGTAAATAGTATCCTAGAAGGTAACAACAGCTGGACAATTTTACAATGTGCGTCTGATGTTTTTGCGGCTATCCATCCAGTAGAGGAAAAACTGACGAAAGAAATCCCGAAGACCGAAAGACTTTCACAGCTTGAGGATTCACTTTTGGAGGTTACAACTGATCAGGGAGGTAATGGTTCACCCGTCAGAAAATTGCAAGAATCTTTGGTAGATATTGTAGGAATCAATGACAAAGAGTGGTATGTAAATAGCATTACAAGTACGGGAGATGGTAATTTTGTAGTAACTGGAAATTCCCCAACAAAGGAACTACACATAACTGTTATCAATGTACTAGGCAAAAGAATTCGTCAGAAAATCACCATAACCGATGATACTATCCATAGATGGAGCTACTGTGATTTTTTATCAAAGGGTAAAGTTGTAGTAATTACTTCTCCCTTTAAGGTAGGTGTCTTTGATGTTGTTAAAGGGACATACTTTGTTTCTAACATAACAGAGGTAGTGAGTGATTGGCCTAAAGATTGGTACATTAGATGTGTGTCTACGGATCCAAAGGGGCACCTCATATATGTAAGTAGCGTTGGAACAAAAGACGTATATGTGTTAAACAATCAGCTTAATTACCAATCCCAAATGAGAGTTCCAGATATGATTCAATGGCCCCAAGCATTCAAAGTGAGTGAAGGAAAACTGTTTCTCTGTGGCAGCAGTAACAGGGCATGCGCTGTAGACATGAAAAAGTCAGAGAAGGTACTCTATGAATTCACAAAACCCAGCATGGAAGACGTCCCTGTTCCTCTTAGTATTTGTGTGGATAAGAAAAAATTCATTTATATTCTGTGGTCACAATCTACGAAATGCATACTAGTGCAGTACAGTCAACGAGGTGGTCGGATAAAGAAAACAAAACTAGTGGACAGCGATGCATCTTGTGTGGCAGCAGTACAAATTGAACTAACCGAAAAAATAATAGTTGCGACACAAGCATCAAGAAAACTGTACATTTATGAAATGCTTGATTAAAAACAAATTAAATTTGAAAGTCACGTTAGATCAAAATAATTACATTTTGCTTGTATATTAGTAACTTAAAAAAGTTTCCGGAAAAATGGAATGAGAAAAAGACCTTATTCATTGACGTCACGCGACGTCATTTTAGAGAATATACAAAAGCGAGTTTTCGATTTCAGGACGGAAGAGCTACAGGACGGAGAACTAACCACACGCGCACACAGCTCCCTGTCCCGATATTAAAGGCGTTTTGATCCTTTAGAAGACAGGGCGCACGGTAGAATCTTACTCACTTACTAACAGTCAGATGTAAGGCATTGTGAGCTAAAAGTAAGCTTTCAGTCGGCGGCAAATTCAGGAAGAAGGTCCCAGACAAAGAGCAGGATATACAACTGATGATGTTCGAACTTTTTTGGTATCACAATTAGACACCTATCTGCCTATATTTCTTCTTTTAATACGGAATTACCCATTAGATGACTTTCTCACCATACATTGTCATGTCCTTTATGTGAGCTAGCAAAATAACGCCAAAAAGACACGTACGTGCGGACCAAGGGGATTGTACCGTCCTGTGTCTAGACCAAAATTTTATTCGTCGGAGCAGATCATTCTGAAAACCAACACGACGGTGCGGTCTTTGCTTACGTAGTTCACGTGTAGTTCAGTTCTTTTCCTGCGAACTCCGTTCTCATCGTCTACTCTCCTGAAATCGAAAAGTACCTAATGAAGCACGCTGTCCGCACAACGTGGACGTCGGACGGGCGTGTAGTTGACTTGCGTGAGTTTCCGACCGGTGCACAAATCAGCTGTCTGTATTTGCATGTGTTAACTTGCAACGATATATGCACCTGCCTCTAGCAGCAACCTCAGCGAGGATCCAGGTCTTTGCAGATAATACGCAAGTCGTCTCATGCCCGTATACAGCTTGACAATAGGGAAGTGCGATTAATGAAAAATGGACCATTAAAATAAAACAGTATTTAAGTGGAGCGTTACCATCAGTTGGTGGGCAATATGTACCAAGAAAATTTCCAAAACTTCATCGCAGGTTATTACCTTCATAGTAGGTGTAGAAAATGAACATCCTTTTACGTACATACTGTTGATTTACGAGGTATAGTGAAGAAGGAAACACTTTCGCCCGGCGGGCAACCCAGGTTCCGTGAAATGGCACTTCCCAGGCCATGTAAATGTAAATATTCTTTACATTGGGATATCATTTGTTGGAAATTTTTACTTTCCCACAAAAGGTGAAGCCTTTATTCTGTAGCTGGAGATCTCAAAAGTTGCTTCTTTTTAAGTTATGCACGCGCTTGTTTTTGAAGTGCCATACGCTCACTGCAAATGTGAACATTAATGTACAACCCGATAGTTTTGTATACAAAGCTGTGCGTATGTCTAATAAGTAAGTGTTCAATTTCAATATAGAATGGAGCAATATTTCTGGGGAGGGGACAATGTCAATTCTATCAGGAAGTCTGAATTTTGAACCAGGTTGCCGTATCGGTTTTCTTACAACAAATAATAGGTCTAGATGATCAACACCGTGGTTAGACTCCTAACAAAACCCTTTGTATAGTGACAAATGAATTTCCGTTCTGATGAAGAAGTGTTCTCCTTTTACTTTAGACGACCTTTATTTGAAAAGGTGCAGAGATACAAATAAGTGCTATCAATTTCATCGTTTTTAAACATGTTAATGTTAAATTTTCGTAATTATTTCTAGAAAATAATCTAGAAATGAACATATTCTTATGACTCTTTGACAAAGGTGAAATTTATTTGAAACAATGACCAACAAGAGATTGAGAGTCGGAGGTTGCTTGACGGTTGAGATTACTGCTTCGCATTCGAGAAGGTCCAGGGATAAGATTTCAATGAAACCACCTAGAAATTCCCTGGTGGCTCAAACATTGCTTGTTGGCAGTTGTTTGCAGTGATGTGGCTTCTGGTTGTCCTACGTGATAAGCTTTACGATTTAAACTCTCTTCAGATGTCCGGGCAGTGATGTAGCCTAGGTAAGGATTGTCCACCCTTATCGGCCTTTGGAAAATAGTTTAAGACGGGATGCCCTCAGTTCATCCTTAGGGACGTTAAAAGGGGATGCGCAGGGAGCAAAATTTGGAACGATTAGTACATGCCTAGTTCGACAAGAGAATGCAAATATCACTAGGTTCATTCACGGTCACAATGGAATACATCCCTGAGTGATCTGCGTAATTGCACATAGATTCTTTTTGCTTTGGTAAGGAATTAAAAAGGATGCACGTTTAAGACTCGTTTCTCAAGCAATTGACCGAATTTTAGAGTAGCCTGCTATAACTGGTGATGGAATCATTCTGTATCATTCATTTCTAATTATGTAGGTAACATACACTGCAAAGTGGATGCTCCTGTTAGAGGAACGTTTACGGAGATTTGTAGGTATGTAGTTTTAGCAACCTTCGTAGTAGTACTATATAGCGTTCCGTGACGAAGTAAATGATACAAGACGTAAAATCCTGTTGTGATGTGATTTGTGGTGATTTCAATTTGAAGACATTTAAAATTTTGTCAGAAACTGCATGTACTCCATTTCTTGTTTTCTTTGGTAATTATTTTCTTCCCGTTTTGTCGGTTATTTAATGCCTGTTTGTTATTTTTAAAATCCACCAAATGACACGATTACAGGCCCATATCCAAGGGGGGGGGGGAGGGGGCATTTGGGGGCCAGGCCCCCTGCTCCTTGGCTGATAGTCAGCCCGCTGTGCAATAGCACACTTTCAAATTTTTATATTTTCCTCAGCACATAAAATGACAAATGTTCCCCTTAGATTCCTAATTCCCCCACTGTTTATGGCGTAATGGATCAGAACAGTGGGACGTAATGTGGCCGCACATGCAAGCACTGTCAACACCTGAGGAGTTCTCGCAACGTTACGAGTTTCGTGCATCCTCAGTTATGTTTCACACAACACGTACATACACAGTGCGCATATATCACGTCGGCATGCACGAAACTCTCAATCTGAAGCTGTGTCACCTTACTTTTTTATTTTTGTTAGGTTGGGCTTACTGTTCCGACAAGTGAGGGCTCAAGGCTATTGTGAAACTATTGTAATTTTAAGTGGAATAGAAGGGGCTCTGACCTATCTTCTGACAAAATTTAGTTGGTAAAGTATGAATCATCAATCGTATGATGAATTTAGGCTACATTTCATAGAAGGTACTTTCCTGCAAATCTTGAATGAGAATGTAACTGGCTGTTTTTCTTTTTGTGATTACTGGTCAAATATCTGCAAACAATGAGGAAACTTTGAATTTTCATGCCCACCAGAACTTGACAGCTTATTTAGGTCTCAGGTCACATAATCACATCTGATTAATAGTCACTTCTCCCCCTTTCCATGACACAATCACTACCTATTAGAGGTATATTGTAGGCCTACTATTGTATTTAGAGGTATACATATCGTGGTGTGTTGCTGCTTTGGTTATGATTATTTCATAGGCTCAAAAATGTGGTTTGTGGGTTACAAATAAAGTTGGCATGTGAAAATTAAGCTCGTGGTATGAGTGCTCTCAGAAATTATGGAGCCTGCAGAAAATCAGAAAATTATACTACTAAATTACCCCCCAAAACTCAGATAATGTCAATAATAGCTCTCTAAGTCATATCCTTGCCAGTGGCATACACAGGAGGAGGGCATTAGGCCATGCCCCCGTCATGGATGCCATTTTTTTCTAAAAATACGTAAATTTTGTATCACAAATTTTACTTTAGGTAGCATGTGTGGCACCAAATTGCATGAAAGGACACCAAATTTTTCAAAAATTTTCAAAGGGGGAGGGGGCATCCCCTCCCCTTTTGACCCCTGCCCAAGCCAGCGATCAAACACCATACTGCATCCCCCCGCCACTGATCCTAGCTGTTTGTATATTTCAATGACTCGGTGAGATATTCTGTGAAAATTTATGCTATTCCATTAAACAATACTTAACCCCCCTGAGCTTGGTTTGGTTCCCCCTACTCTCCAAGTCTGGTTACGGGCCTGCACGATTAAGAGACTAAAAAGAATATTTCCGCCACCGAAGAGCACCTTTGGCTGTAAACTATCAATAAAAGTGTTTCGATTACTCATAATTAAATAATAGGGTCAACCAACAACGTGCAAAGTCAAGCATTGTAACTAACACTACGTCTTTCGCACCATCACCTTTCATTTATCACTGCAAATTTAAGGGCGCTATTCCGGTTATTTCTCCTAGCATTGTAACTCATGCACCATGTAACCACACAAAGTAACGTAAAAACTTACAGACGTCTTTCATTCCCAACGTGTACGTTTGTACAATGAGTTCCTGATGGGCAGTATTAAACGTCTTTCTAGGGATAGCATAGAGGTGCCTAGTTTCATTACCCCAAGCAGAAGCGTTCCATGTACTGAGAGAACTTTACTGGGGGTTACACTTTCAGAATGTAGCCTTGCTGCACTCCGAAGTTCTTAAATTTTAATCAGTGTGTCGACAATTGACGTCACGGAAAGGGTAAACTGAATAACAAACCTGCTAACGCTTCCTACAGCAATAGTGACATAGCCCAACCTTTGAAAGGAGGGGATATCGCTTGTTCCGGCCCAGTTATTCCAGAAACTTAATAAATGAATCGGTACATGTGTGATTCTATGGCTTACAATGGCTGATTCAATGATATGGAACTCGAAAATGGAGAGAAACCAATAGCAATAGCTATAGTAATAGAAATAACACGATAATAATAACGATAAAACTAATAACACTCACGATGACTATGAAAATTGTATTCACCGAGATAACGGTAATGGTAACGGTAACCGTAACTATATTAATGAATAAAATCAAAATTTATAACGGATCAATGACCCAATTTTTAGATAAGTTATCTAAGTCCCTGTAAAAGTATGAAAGGCTAAGTGTAAATTAACATGGCAGCTAGTCGAAGCTAAGGTAACAGACATTACGAACCTTAAAATGAGGAGACTGTGAAGCAATAAAGGCAAATAAATTAAGCTAAAATTGTATTGAAGACGAGAAGCATAAACTAAACAAGACAGGAAAATCTTTACGAACATCGCGTTATAAAACAATAGAAACAAGATAGAGAAGACAAAGTTTGTACCAAATAACCGAAACCAGCTTTAAAAACAGTTTTTAAATGTTTCATAAATTTACGAATTTACTGGTACATTTGAAACGTTAAAGACACACTCAGCAGTGGAGTTTCCAATCAGATAGTTTTAAACTTTTTTCTGTGCCTTGTGTCAAAGACTTTTAGTTGTTTAACTTTCAAAGCTCTTGCTTTTGTCCATTATCTGATGTTGTTGTTTTTTGACCAAAATATAAACTGTCTGACAAGTCATGTGCCAGTGGTATATGTTCCTCGGCTTCCTGACTCTGAATAATCTTATCTTTTTTTGCTCACTTTATTTTCATTATTCCAAGTTAAGTTACTAGTAACTAAAAACAGTGAATTCAAGAGTAACAAAAAAGAAAAGCGAGTAGCTTACTATCCCAGACAAAGTGAATCGCGAAATGGAAAACCCCTTGGTAACCTTCAAGGCGATACTATATTAATTGCGGGAGATTTAAATTTCGTAGGTAACCTTGACTTGGACAACAAAGGAGGAAACCGGCGAACTAATTTTAAGGGCAGGGAGAAATGTTAAGAGTTGATGGCTACATATGACCTTATTGATATATGGAGGGAGAAAAAATTAATGTTTGAAAGACTTCACGTGGAGTTCCAACATATCTAACATTCAATGCAGGTTGGATTATTTCCTCCCATCTAGATAGTTTCAACCTTTTGTCACTAATACTGAGTTTTCCCGGGCTTGCAGTCTTATCAGGAAGTTGCCCTAACAACTTCCCGGTCTGATCGATCCTTTCTTTTTATTTCTCTCTCTATTGGCAAAACAACTAGAGGCAGAGGTTATTGGAAACTAAATAACTCTCTTCTGCTAGATCACAACTATGTTGATTTTGTTAAGGACTTGATAAGCCATGAACTCTTAAACAATTCTTTTGACAATCCAACTTCGCGCTGGGAGTATTAAAAGTTTAAAAATGCGTGCCTTTAGTATAACTTATTCTAAGTGTAAAGCTAAGGAGCGAAGTGAAAAGGAAAGACAAACTTATCACGAAGATTGCTTCTCTTGAACAGAATATATACATTTGTGATATGCCTGATTTACGTACAGGGTTAAAAAAAGGCCACCAAGAGTTACTGCATTTTTACGATTACAAACTCCAGGGAACAATCATCAGGTCGACGGGTAGGCGGGTAGAAGAGGTAGAAAGACATTCGAAGTACTTTTTTAACTTAGGAAGTAGAAACAAATCGTTCAAGACTTTTTCGAAAGTTGTAAATAATGAAAGTAAAACATTAATGGACGGAAAGGACATTCTTAGTTATATTAGGGAATATTATAAGACCTTCTATACGTCCAACCTGCGTGCACCTGAGAGTTGTTTTGATGGGCTCCCAGTAAATATTGTTAATAATAAAATTATACTTTCATGTGATGGAAAGCTTAGTAATAACGAGTATTTTCGTGCTTTGTCCTCTATGAAGAAAGATAAATCCCCTGGCTGTGACAGTCTAAGTGTAGACTTTAATAAAGCTTTTTGGCCGATTATTGGTGAACTGGTTGTCCAATCACTGAACTATGGTTATTCCGTTGGGTACCTAACGGGAGAACAAACATTTCATTGATTCCGAAACCAAACAAAGACCATACCTTAATCCAAAATTAGAGACCCACCACCGGATTAAGGGAGGGGCAACAGGGGCGCGTGCCAGGGGTCCACCACATTTTGCCCCCCCCCCCACATTTAGAGTATCCTAAAATTTACAAAACTGTCGTAATTGTGATCAAAAACCTTTACTTCTAAATTCTTAGCATGTAAAGTTGAAGTGATGCGTTTTCCATGCTGTTTTGGTGACTACCATAGGGCCCACTTGACCCAGGATTCGAACCCGGCAACACGAATATACACGAATATTTCGATGATCACTAGCTATTAGCTTTCTTTTTAAACCTAAACTACTATTGTTTTCTGGTCACGTTACTGATGCGATCAGAACTACGAAGCACAGCTGTCCACCATAGCACCGTACCGACAACTGTTTCATGACTGGATTCTTCGCTATTTTGGTCTCAATTGTATGATTTCCTTAAACCTTCCCATTTTCCCTCGACTGGACTCGGAGATGGGGAGGGGGGGGGGACTGCGCACGCCACTGCTTAGAAGCAACGCATGCGACGGGAACTTTATAAAATGGAGTGAAGCAGTGGGATTAATAATTCATGGAAGTAAGCTCATATAATGAGGATTAGCCAAGTTAGCCTCATTTCTCTAAGCTGCTATCTTGCTGCTTTTCCCGAGTATGTCACACGATGGAACATCATGGGCTACTTATGGCTGTAAGGAACGTCGATGTATGAGGAGAAATCCACCTAAATTATTGAATGCATCACGAACTGAACTGTACTCATGGTTGACTTTAATTCAAGACTGGCCTCTAGAGCTAGAGAAGGCGCAATATATAAAGATTGTTTGATCAGTGGATCAAATTTCTGTTTCTTATGACGTCTTTACTATCAGTTGTCGCTTAATGAAGGCAAAACTGTAAAACATTCATTC
>WURT03658216.1:0-18422 GCA_009936505.3 Holothuria glaberrima
GGGATTCGAACCCATGCACATGTGAAACATTGGTGCACAGCAGCTGGAATAGACCACTCTGCCACTCGACGACCCATGGCTTTGAGTGATGAATCCACATTGCTTTTATTTTGAAATTGAGCACTGAGAAAGGCCTAGCCATTCCACAGAAAGTGGTCCAACATACCAAAAAATGAAACTAGTAACCTAGATTTGTGATGTTGTGTTTCAACCGAAAAACATGTCAGAAATGATGTAACAACTGGTTTTTATGTAAAAACATGAATTTTGGGGATCACAGCATCCTCATTTAAAAAATGATAGCAAAGAAAAATACAAAATTTATGAATTATAAAGTCAAACCTGACTGATTTTGGGTTGTATGTGATTAATCAATTCAAATATTAAAATTTTAATTTGCCTTAAAATGACATTTTTCATGTAAAAATAATATGTTACAATTCAATGCTGTAATGCATCTGTGTGTTTATACATAGCCTATGTGAGTATGTGTGTCAGACAGTTTAAAATTATTGATATTTCATAAATTTCAAAAGCTTATAAATTCAGATTAGAAAACATTTGACTAGAATCCTGTATAACCTGTTAATACCATTTTTGTATAATTTGTATTTGTGTGGATGAAATAAATGAAATGAAATAAAATTCACAGTAGATTAACTGTCTTGTTTATAAACACACGTAACCCTTTATGTTTTACGGTTATTCAAATAGCCATGTCAATAACTATAAATGCTGCTTGGTTATTTTTAATTTCTCAAAATTTTCTTTTAAAAAATACACCTTTAAAGAAAACATTTCCATGCAAAAACAATTCAAATGTAATTTCTACTAGTACATTTTTGTCTGATAAAAAGGCTAGAAAAATGCCTATCAAAAATACCAGCAATTTGACCGATACCAGTACATATTTTATGAACAAACAGTTTTCTTCATCTCTACATTATAATAACATTGCTTTTTATTTGAAGTGAATATTCTATTGAGAGAACTTTTGACAAGCAAAAATAAATTGAAGATTTTCTTTTCCTTTGATGTAACACATTTCATGCCATATTATGATGGTCCCTTGACTACAGTTAATACTGCTATCATTATTATTTTAATTTCCTTTGAAGAATATCAGAGTAAAGATTTCATATGTGAAATGTAAGTGATAAATATTAATAATTCAATGTACATGTTTTCCAATAAATGGGGAAGAAAATGCCTGTAAATTGTAACACACTTAACATGGAAATCATTGGCCCTAGACAACTGGTTGTCAACCCAATCTATCACTAACCTAGTACCCCTGACAATAACCTGTACCTTTAAAGGGGATTACTGGTATCCCCCCGCCCCAACCAGGGGGTTGCTGCAACTGTCTGCCCAAACATACTTATAGGAATAGCATTACAGTTCTAAATTACACATTTGATGACTAAACTTTGATATTTATTCAAACAACATACAGTAAATCCACTCTGGTTGGTCACCAATGACTGTGCAATAGATTTCTGTTAAATGCTGAGCATATTAGAAGCTGTCATGGTGCCGCTAAAACAATGTTTACTCATAATTTGCACATAAATTAATGTATTGTGCCTATTAATTATCAGTAGCCAATGACAGGAGCATTTGCAGTGAAAGGTCCTTATTTTGCCTCGCATTTTAAAACCCTGGGTGTATGAGGGAGGGCCGGAGACAGGGGAAGCTGCCAGGGTACCACCCCCTTCCGTCAAATTTTTGGAAAACACCAAAATTTTGGCAGAATCTGTACTAGAAATTTAGGCCAAAGTTTTCAAAACAGATTCTGGCAAAAATTGTTTGTCTCTCCCCATCCCCCCCCCCCAACCATCCAAATGTTCCTTTATGCTTATGAAGGAAAGCAGGAACTTTAATTAAAATTGTGACACAGTGTCCTACAGTCCCAATAATTACCTCATTGTTACACTGGGACATGGGGAAGGAGTCAGAACTGATTCAAATTGAAGACTGCATTTGCCCTTCAAGTCACACAAAGTAAGTTTTATTATTCTTTCATTACAATATTTAATTAAGAACTTTAACACACAATTTCAGGTAAAAAATAAGAGGGACGATAATTGTAGTTGGCCAGTGACACAGTGTCCCAACAGTCCAATTTGTTGCTACACTGGACCTAGGGCATACAGTAGGGCATAGTGCACTATGACACAGTGTAGGGTGGTCTCAAGGAAGGTATAATAATCAAATATTAACATTAACTGAAATATATGTGTCCATGGAGTCTGAGGGTCATAGCCAGACAATAGGTCAAATGTGAGGAAGGGGCAAAGGGTACCTCCAGGGTACAGGGGATGTGCAATACATATTTTTAAAGAGTGATTCATGGTAACTTTATGACAATTGCACTTTTTGTTTTAAAAATTTTGCTAGGGAAAAAAATTATATGGGGGAGGGGGGTTTGCTCCCCTGTCCCCTCTGACCATGTGTCTGTGAGTCTCAAATCAGCTGTCCTAGAGTGAAATCACTATCTGCATGTATGGCTTTCAATTTGCATAGCACAGTAGAAATAATATGAAAATGTGCATCACGTCAGTTTCGATCACTACACTCATGCAATGGATCAATCCTATTTGCATACACATAGATTCTCTTCTTTTGTAATATTGGTCAGTTGCCAGTTCGATATCTTTCACATACTAAATTTGGGAACTTTGTCATGCATAACTGATTGAAAGAGAAGACAGAGAGCAGGGACGTGGCTCCTGCAGTCTGGTCCAACAATAGCAGTAAAAAGGTTGAAAGAGTTTGATGCTTGTTTTTATCTATGTTAAAAAATTCCTAAAAACTTCTTCTGGGTATACACCTAACATATCTATTTGTAAAACAAAAACAGCATATTACACTGGTTTTTAAGAATTTGCTCCAAATTTATTTTACCATAAAAATGTCTCACAAATGTGTGCGGATGAGAACATCCCTACCACTCTTGACTATTCAAATGGGATAATAATTTTTCTTTAAATTTCATCAGGTTTAAAGTTATACAAAACTGCTAAATAAGTTGAGGTTGAGGCCTTTTTAAGGTTGGAGAGGGATGTTGAGCAACTATGTTGTCTTCACTTAGCCTTTAGTTACTGGAGACAACACAAAACTTAAAAAGACGCCCTTCCTCACCATAGCGGTCAATGTCATGGCAGATCCAGAGGATCAGGTCTGCATACAAATTTCTTGGATTGATTGTGGTAGTTCAGCCCCATTTTATCCTTGAAAATTTGTGAAGAGAGAGGTGCACATCTCCCTTGCCTCTCAAGCCCCAATTGCAGTCCTAATGTGTTTTTGCAATTCATATCATGTATGGGTCAAGCTTCCCTCCTGACCGTACAGTTACCAATCAGTATGAAATATGGGGGCATGCCTCTGTCACATTCCTATGGCATCTAAAACAGGAGGTGCGAGAAGAAACAAGGCCTATTTCAATGTTAATACATATCAGAATTTATGCCAAAAATGCTCCTATCCCTTCCAATGGGCAGAGCTTCTTGACCACCTAACTGCTGCTAGTGATGACTCATACTTGCTGAACATAAGCTCTGTGGAGTGACGCGGATTGAAACGACTAGTCAATTTTTAGCAGACTTTAAAAATCAGTAGACACACCACTATATGTGCATGAACCAGGGTGTTCAACTCCCTGCATGGACTAAGCAGACATTGGAATGAAACATAATCTTCTAAATGTAGTTAACCAAGCATTACCTACAGTTTACATTTTATAAGCTAGCCTAGGTTAAGCTGGCCATACAGAAATTTCTCAGTTGATTGGATGCTCAGAACATTTGTCTTACCTATACATAATAATGGAATGTTCCGATTTTCAGATGTTTGGGCCATAGGCTCAGGAAGCCGTTTGAAACTGGGGGCTGAACCTTGTTTCGGATCGCCATCCTGGGGAGGGGTCTAAGGGAGAGGGACCCATCCCCCTTCCCTTGGGATCTAATTGGAGGGGTCCCCCTCCCCTTCAGGAAATTTTTGGAGTTTTGAGGGACCTTAGATGCAATTTGGTGCATCTTTGGACAAATTTTAAGGTAAATTACTGCAAATTTTTGACATTTCTTTGAAAATATTTTGGATTTTTGAGGGATCTTAGATGCAATTTGGTGCATTTGTTTGGAAATTTTTTGGATTATTGAGGGACCTTAATGCAATGAGAATTTACTATGCCCAAGTACCTCAAAATGTTTAGGGTCCCATTGTGACTCTGACGAAAAGCATCATAAGAGAGGAACACACTATCATTGGCTCAAAAATCGTTCACACAACGAACACCCCTATCATACAGCTGCTTAAGATATATACACTGGTTAACAATCAGAAAAAGATCTCTTTTCCAAATATTTTGTTCCAAAAATTCATCAACAGACCGATAGTATGCCAGTGGATGGATAGCTAGGACATCTGCCCATCCTTGAAACACTTCCTTCCAAAATGTATTGTTTTACTTAATTTAAAGCAATTAGGTTCTCAATTGCCATATGTCTAAGTTCTAAGAAAGTTTTTATGGAGCAATATCTTCTTAAATAAAAAGGAAGAACATTCTCTTTAATAGCAGAAGCCATTATATAATCTCTGTAACCAATGCAATTTAAGTGATATAATGATTTGGGACAGGAATCATTTTCAGACCCCCCCCCCCTGTTTGTAAATTTGAATTAATTGGCTTTTTTTTACTCTCTCTCTCAACCCCCAGATGTAACTGTAGAGAGATGAATTAGGCCTTGTGAAAAAGGCATTATCAGGACTAGTATATAGGTAGATCAAACCATTGTCGCATAGGACAACTTTAAAAGAAACAGTGATTTCACATCAACTCCTCTGCCGAGAACAGTTTCTTTTCAAATTTTTTTCCTTTTTCATAAAAAGTGCCAACTGCAGAACACTTTTACAAAAATTATATTCAGGGAAAGAAAATGAATTTTTCTTTTTGAATTTGGATACCCAAATTATTTTAAGAATGCAGTATGGAAGAAACTCAAAATTTTTTGCCAATCAAGCAGCTGCTTCAAGCAAGCTGACCTAGCGGCTGTGAAACAAAGGAGGAGCACTATATTCTGATATGCTGCATAGTACAGAATGTATCACATAGATTTTCTGGAAGGGGATCAGCTAAAACCCTGAGACTCCATGGCACTTTTTGCATGACGATCCTCACCCCCTCTCCAATCTTACTTTGTCCCGTAATGATGTTATATGACCCAAGTGAATTGAAAAATGCTCATTCATGTATGAGTTTTTCCTTCATGCAATTTTCTCGACTGTCAAGAGCATTTCATATGGATGCCATGTTTTCTTCCATGCACCAACTGGTAATTTACACACTGTGGATGCAAAAGTATAGTTACAAATTTAAGTGGAGTTTTCTTAATGCTAGAGCATTTGACATGCCAATTTTTTCTCCCACACTAGTGACCTACACATGGTAGGGGCATGGTTCTAAAGACAAGTTTATTCTAAGAGTGCAATTTCTGAAAATCTATGTTGGTTGGATATGCCACATTTCCTTCCTATACTGGCAAATCAGGAGATGGGAAACTATGGCAGTAAATTTGTGTTGGAAAATAATTTTTTTCAATCTGTCTAAACTCTATAGCCTTTAGAACATCAAATTTTCTTAGTTTCAGTTATTTTTGTTACTTTCACTATGGTTCTGTAATAGAAGAAATTAATTTCAACAGCTAAAATGCACCAAATTGCACCTTGTTATTTTTTTCTGAAAACAAAATAAAACCTCCACCTCAGGCCACTACCCTGCATCAGTTTGATCTTGACAATCTAAAATCCCTCCTCCTCTTCCCCAGCAAATCCTGGATTCACCACTGTGGTGTCACCCCTCCACTTACACAACACACCCTTCCCTTACACCCCACTAACAATAAAAAGTGAATTAAAAGAATCTTTCAACATACCATCAGTTTGAAAATTTGCAAAATAGTACCATCTGGCATCTAAGCCACCTTAAACAAACAAAAGTTTCTCAGAAGGAAGGACGACACCTCTTCCAGGATTGTGACAAGGGGAGGGGATAATGTATATGGTCCCCTGTCTCACTAGTCCCCAATCTGATTGGTCCCCTGTCTCAATCACCAACTTCTTGCAGGCTACTGAAGTGCTACTTTCGGTAGTTGAGAAAAACGAAACTATTTTTCAAACTTTTTCCATGCTCTTGTTTCAAAGGGTCCTAATTTATATGCAACCAGTTAGGATTCTCTAGTTCTAGTTAGGACACTACTGGTACCCAGGGGAGGAATTCGACAGAAACCGTCCAAAAAAGCCCCCGTGAATTCATCCACAGGGCTCTTTTAGCCTGCAAAAGGGCTCTTTTCAAATACACTTTGTTGTTTAGTTGAATACACTACACTCATGCGTGTATGTGTAGCCCACTATGTTCCAGGTGACAATGCAATGTCGTTTTTGATATATATGGTTTTTCAGCATCAAATTTCATATTTTTCAAAAATTTTTTCAGGCTAGTTGGGAGGACAGTGGCAGAGCTTATTAAACCTCACATTATTTTGGGGGGGGGGGGACTTTCCTTATCTGCATGGAGCCTTGAAAGGGCGATTTTTGTCACAATGGCAGGATAGAAAAAAGGTTCAAGTGCATTAGCTGACTTCTGGTCATTTGTGGATACTTTCTGTCATGCCTGTTCTTGTGCCTTGGAATTATAATCCTAATATATACATAAGATTGCAAATTATAAAATGTTTAGAAAGAACTTGAGACTTGGAAGTGCCATTTCCCCAAATCTGGTATATTTGTTGAACTTTTCCTGTACACCACGGCGCACCAACTGATGTGGAAACATGCTCCATTAGCAAGTTTCATGGTGGTACGTACCATACTTTTTCGGCACATTCCCCCATCTAATTAAAATTTTCTCATTAAAAAGCCTGTTTTCTACTGCATGTATGCCTTCCCAATTATTTTGTAACACATTCTGCTCCCTTAGAAAATAGCTTCAAGCAATGTGTTTACAAAACAGAAAGTTTTCTCTGATAGACGAAAATAGGACATTTATATACCAAATAATATTGGATTTAAATATGATATCAATTTGGCCATGTTGGCAGTTACCAACTAACTGAAAACGATAACAAGATCGAAATGATGGTGCCTAGCTGGTCTAATTTGTCAAAGCATGCGGTAGCTAAAACCACTTGCATGCATTGAATCATTGTGTACATGTGTGCAAGTATGCATGTGTTTTCCAGGAAGGTTGGCTGCCTTGAGAAAATTAAGCTTTGCCCTCCTCCACCTAAGAAATTTTGACCATGCCACTGTGCCTTTGTGCAGAATGCTAGAATTTACCACTGGAAAAGGCCCAAAACTTTTTGGATGCTTGCATACATATAACACTTTGAGTCATGTTCCACTTAAAGTTGCCCACATGGGTCCCAGAACTATCCCATATGCAGGGCCTGGCTAAGCGTGTGGGGGTCCCGGGCACGCAATTGTGTGAGGGCCCTATAGTAAAGCTTAGGAAAACTTGACACAGTACCTGAACACACAAGGTATATATTAGTCCCAAATGTGGGGGGCCCCTAAATGTGGGGGGCCCGGGGCACGTGCCCCTGTTGCCCCACCCTTAACCCGCTAGTGCCCATATGGGTCATATGGGCTGGCCCCTTATGAATCTTGGGTGCAAAATCATATGGGCCACATAATGGGCCCCTAAAGATCCCATATGGGAATGTTACTTGGGTAGTGATCCTGTGTAGGCCTACTGGATTATGACCTTTTGTTCCATCAAAAGAAGGGTCCGCTCTATAGCCCCCCATCTCATTGGTCCCTCTGTCCCATTACAGGTCCCCCATTTAGCTTGATTTGTCTCATTAATCCCTTGTCTCGAGCATTAGTCCCATCTCATTATTCTTCTCATTCATTATTCCATCTCATTAGTCGCCTGTATCATTATCCCCCTTCTCACTTTAGAGTTTGGGGTTAGGGTGAGGGGTTAGGGCTGGGGGTTAGGTTTAGAAGGCTAGGGTTAGGGGTTATGTTTAGAGGGTTAGGGTTAGGGTTATGAGACAGGGGACCAATGAGACGGGGATTAATGGGATACTATTGAGATGGGGGATTATAGACATTATCCCCAAAATGACATGAGGTCCACTTTATATTTGGACACCCTCATAATGAATGGTTTGTGTTAAAAACACTTCTATCAGTAGTATCTTGCTTCATTACATCTGTGACCTCAATGAGGACACAAACTTTAACACCTGATATAGGTATTTTACACACTGGAGTGTATACCAAAGAACTGTAACATCAATTTAGAACAAAGGAGAAGAAAATGCTTAGTTGACCTTGTGCTAATTGTTCCTTATGCTCTATGAACATTAATGATCATCTAATTACTAGAGCAGATTGGTTTGGGGAATTCAAGCCATGGGTTTGAAATAAGATATTACCTCACTTAGACATAGATTTGTGAGGTCTGAGAATTACCTTTTTTAATGGCTTCAATTCTGCATGCTTCAAATCGTAATAAAGGTTTCGACCCCAGATATACCCAAACCGAGGTGGAGAATTGGTAATGTCCTCCTTTCAACAGAAACAAAATAACTTCACCCACTTGGTCCCATTTAGCTATGGGCTTGCCTCTCTCCCTGCCCATGTAGCTCTCCTGAAATTCCAACAGAACTGGGAACGGATTGCCCAATATTGGACATATATTTCTGAGAGTCAAAGTTTGCCAAAGATTGTGAAAAATGTTTTTCCTACAAGCTACCTAGAAAAGCAAAAAAGTTTTTAGAAGGGTGGTCCTTCCCTTGGGAACTTTAGGATACTGGACAGGCTAGTGTATTAGGGAAAATTAAGTCCCCCAATTTGAATGAGTGTGCCCCTTCATTCTAGTTCAGGAATATGGCTCTTATCAATCATGTGACAATATGTACTTGTTACTCATTTGTTAAATCAATGCAGATAAACTCCTTGGTTTACCCATTAATATTAAAGAAACATGTTTTACAAATGGTCTTTTTTTATCATGTGGCAACAGTTAATCTTACCTGAAGTGTTATATTCGTGGAGAATAACTCCTTGCTTTTTACCTTTTGTAATATTTATGTGCAATATATCTTACAGAGTAACTTTAAAGGGAGAATGCAGTCACCCCAATAAAGATGGAATAGTAGACTATCCTATTTCCTGAAAGGCTCCTGAGAATCATGTGACAGTATTTTTCTCACTCAGTTGTAAAATTTATGAGGAGCAACTGCTTTGTTTACCTTGAATATGCAATATGTATGTCCTAAAATACATGAAAGATTATTGGAAGAAAAATAAGAAATTTGTGACATTTAGCTATTGTTTCAAAATATGTTTGGGGCAACTGCTTGTAATCTTTAACGGCAAGTAAGAGGAGATCTGCAAGCTAGAGTTTACTTAAGTTTTGAAAGCAACTGGGGCAGCTGGCTACTGCCCTTTTTAAGCCTAGAATTATGTGACCATGGGGTAGAAAAGATCTTCCCTATTTATACTTTGTTTTAGTGTACAATTATTCTTAAGTATTTTCTTATATGGACAAGGGTGAGACCAGGTGATTTCAAACAAAGAAACCGAATGGATTTATCTGGACATGGAATATTGAACCATCCAGCAGAACTTGAATGTTCATGCATCACCAGAACATATAGAACATTCATACAGGGGCTTATCCAGTTTTGTGGTGTGGGGGCAACGTGGACTCAGTCAGTGTCCGCATTCTTGACTGGCGTCCTCAGGAAGGGGAATATAAAGGGAGGGGCAGTCCCCCTCCTCTTTTGAAATATTTTGCTGTCCTAAATGGCTTAGATGCAAACTGGTGCTATATTTTGCTTCTTAATATCATCAAAATATTACATTTTTGAAGCCAATATTTTTCCCAATACCCTAAGCCCCTACGCCACGCTTTCTCAAGGAAAGAAAACTGTATAGAAATATTTGACATGACTTCCGCATATGCCTGGACCCTTTAGTAGAATTTGACCCTACCTCCTTTTTCTTTTCCTTTAATTGTACCCCAACATTGCACCTTTTTCTTTTCTAGGTGACACTATATAACATAATCGTGTTGGTGTGTTGTAAAATCCCATCTAACTAACTAACCCACCAACTTTCCATCCCTCACTCATCTTGCTGTTTTGTTTTTTTTGCTCGCCCTCATTTTTTCAACATCGCCCATGGCGTCTCCAAAATTTCTGTGGGGAGACTCTTCCTCCTGGTCCCCTGCTGGCTACACCACTGCATTCAAATATTCAGAGGGAAATCAGCAGGTTTCTTTATACCTATTTTGAAATTTGGTTGTTGTGACTCATGAGAGCAGAATTATCAGGTAGTCCAACAAAGTTTTGATTCAGGGACCCAGCAATGCTACACACTATGGCCATAAGAGCCCAGTTTGATTGGGGGTGAGGTTGGGCTGTGACAACTTACAGGAAAAATTTAACCAAAAATTTGGTTATGTGCAATAAAGATGCTAATGTACATATCATATAGACATGCATGGGTTATTACATTGCAATGATTGCAAACCAATTGCATTCAATCACTTTGCCATGTTATTACCTTTACATATTGGTTACAAATTTGAGGGAAGTCCTTACAATATTATCATGATAATAAGGCAATGGCATAGCCATGATTTTCCCCATGGGGCTGTGCAGTATGTTGTGTGATGGCCTTGGGGAGGGGTCTAAGGGGAGGGGTGTCCCCCTACCCTTTGAAAAATTTTGACAAATTAGGTGTCCTTATATGCAATCTGGTGCCACGTATATGCTATCTTTGGAGTAATATTTGTGTTAAAAAATTCACGCATTCTAGGTAAGTACTAAACAGTACTAAAAAAGAAAAAATCAGTATCAGAGAGGGGGGCTGGCAGATGACCCAATGGCCATGCCCTAAATACGTCACTGATAATAATAATAGAAGTTAAACCATTGAAAAACACAATGGTGAATTACCAAATATATAGACCTGCTGGCCATGCAATTCAAATCAGACTTTGTTTTAATTATCAAGGAAGTTTTTTTAAACTTTTGATTTCCTTCAGCTGCATCATTGCAATTTTTTTTTGTTTCAGTAGGTGCCTCAAAAATTCTCAGCATATTGCCCAAATTGTGACAGAAATTTTTGGTTGCACTGGGTGTATCCAGTGTGTTCAAATAGATGTGTAACTGTCTCTAACAGTGATTATATTGCCATTCAATGATAACTCTGCAGTTGTCTGTGTTAAATAGCTTCTTCTTTGAGCAAGAAGTTTCCTTTCTCAGTCCCAACTCCTTGGTTGAGTGTTCAGAGCTGTTGCTTCAAGAATAGCTTAATCATGCTAAGGCACTCTTAGTCCATTCTTTATAAACAATAAAAGAAAAGTTCCCATTATATTGCATCATTCATGTACAAGTTCAGTCAAACTTTTCTTGCAAGTATTACAGTCCTTATAGTACTTACTGTGATTACAGCTTTTTAATCTCTGCATTGTGTAGAGGACTATTATGCAGCCATGCAAGGAAGTTCTGGCCCTGCACTGTGTAAGGATTTCTTGATCAAGCATGGTCTGTCTCTTCAGTCAGTCAGGAACTGCTGGAATGAATGACAAATCTATGATGAAAGGGAGACATCTGATGCAAGGCTAAAGTGGGGTTATTTTAAGTCATGGAGTTAGAGAATGTAACTTGAGTGGGGGCAGCATCCCTTTTATCATATGTAGTCTTTGGGGGTATCACTCTTGGTGTTAACTAACCCTTGTGCTTCCAGTAGAAGGGACTTCTATCAAAAAAAATAAAAATGTGCACAAAGTAAAACCCTACAACAATTTGTTCTTTGAGCAGGGAGTAGCTTTCTTGTAAGTGTCCATTAACTCTCAATTTGAGTATGAAGAGCTGCTTCAAAAATAAGGCTTACTGAAAATTTTATACTGAATTGGCCATCAGTATCCATTGTACAGTAGTACAGATGTTACTTAAGACAGCTCTCAGTGCATCATAGCTGGTACATGCATGCATGTTCTAAACTTCTAGTTCTAATTGGCCTCATTGGCATGTTGTTCTTCAAAAAACACATGCAATGATTACAGCTTTCTGTAATCTTCTCATTGTGCAGATCGATTTCAGACTGCCAGTCTCTTGTGTAAAGTACCTTCAATATGCAAGGACTGGGTACAATGCATACAACTTGTAACCTTTAACAAGCAGTGCAATTAACATTGCAATGACTATGGAATATAAAGTGGATCCAGTTGAACATCTGAAGTTTACACCACATCAAGAATGATGGAAAGCGAAAATCACTGCAGGCTTCCAGCTTCATGCATATACATGTAGAACTATTCATTCAGATGCAGGAATGTGAAATTTTGAAACTTGCCAACTTTATGTTTTCATAGTAATTGTACTAAAAATGCAACATTTTGCTCTCTTAAAGAAAAAAGGTTTTCAACCTTGGAAATTAACCAGTTCATGCAAGCTCACTTCATTATATACCATAGAAAAAGTAAATACATTCATCAAGATCGAATGTCAACTGAATCAGGGATTTCTTGAAATCCTGTTGTACTGTGATATCACCTCTCCTATCAGACTATTATCCACACCCTTCTTTCTGCAGTCGTGTATTTTGCTGAACATGGTCAAGGACCAGAAATTTCTGCACTCTTGCACATTAAAAAGTAAAAATGTAATTAAAAGCGTTATTCATTTTTCATAGCATCAGTATAGGGCCTAATTATGGATACAGAGTGGCTACCAATCTGTTAGTCACCAATCCTGCCCCCTTAAACTTGCAAATTTGAAAAATATGGATTGTTATAGAAGCTAGGATTCGATTTAAAGTTTAAAAGAATTTATTGAAGAATCTGCACCTCTCTAAGAGCAAATTAATAGCAATGGAATGGTCAGGATTACATATTTTATCATATAGACGAATGCTCCCCGATGAAAATGGAAAATTTCCACGACTGGGGTGCCAGACTTCTTTAGCAAGGAGGCCATGGCTCCCTTTGTCCCTTGCTGCTGGCACCAATCCTGCTGAAGAAGGTTGTTAAGGGGTCCTCTCAGATAATTTTCCTAAATTTATTGCTCTTTGCTGCTATTCTGCAAGAAAATCCTTCTTCCTCTATGTGTACTTTGTAATGGCAGATGATGATTGCAGATTATAGGTTTATGCTGACTAAAAATTTTCATTCAGTTTGCAAAGGTGCTTTTCAAGGCAATAGGCAGTTGCCCCAATTTGAATTAGTGTACCCTGTCATTTTAATTCAGGAATGGCTCCTATCAATCCTGTGACAATAGTTTTGTTAATTATTTGTCAAATTCATGAAAAATAACTCCTTGGTTACCATCAATATTCAATAACAGAAACATAATGAAAGATACTTGTGTGGAAGATATGAGGAGATTTTTAAGATTTAAAAAACTTTAACAATGAATATGGCATGCATGACCGCTTTTTCCCCTTTATTAGGACAAAATTTTCAATCAATTGTCTATTGGCATTACCAATGATACACTGGCTAAGAAAATTTCAGCTTTTGAAAATCATTCCAATTGTGTGGTCAAGTTGATGTGAAAGTGTTCATTGGAAGGCATGCAGTGTGGCTACCAGCTGGGGGAACAGTGGAGCCCAGGCAATTGTCTTGCTCCCCAGCTTTTCCCTCAATGAAATTTTAAGGTAAAACCATGGGGCAAAATTTGTTTTTTAAGATAAAAACTTCATAACAACTCCTTGAGAGTACAAATTTTTCAGTATTTGCACAGAAAAAGAGAGGCTTGAGAGACTGGAAAGTGCCATTTCCTGCATCTGAGGGGCATTTTATCAAAAATTTTCTCTGCACACTACGTGCCAACAGATGGTGGTGCTCTGCTCAGTATCATTGTTGTTTCCCCCCACATCAACCTCTCCCCCCATGAAAGAGTATGGTTTACACCAATGTTGGTAGGGAGAGTCATGGTGGATTGCAAAAGGGGTACCTGCAGTCATGAAACAGTAATCATACTCAATGGTCAATACAGTAGTGACTTCAGGGCTATTGTTTATACTCCCAGTTCCCATTTTGGGCCTGACTTAAGTCTGCTATTTGATCATTAACATATAGAAAGTATATGAGAGAACCACCTATGGTGTCCTACAGGAATCATTGAAAATAAGGCACCTTTGTAGGCTATATTGAGTGCAAGAAATGCTAACTTGCTGAAAACTTTTATTGAGAATTTGAAATGTAATTGTACCTTAGAATCTCAAGTGGCTGCCCACAGTCCATTTGGGGCATACCACTGGCATAAAACAGCTCAAGGAAGAATAACTTTGCCCTAATAAAAAGAACTCACTAAAGGATGAGAATTTTTCAACACATGATCAGTTTGAAAGTTTTCCAAGGATAGCTGCATATAGCAAAGAGAGCAATTTTCTCAAAGGGTCCCCTCCTCTTAGACCACTCCCCTGGGACCTCATGCCCTTGCACTAGATGACAAAGCAAGGGTCCACCCCAGGTGCAAAGTATAATAGATACATATTTTGATACTAACACCAGCTTCTGAGTTTATCTGGGATGTGATATTGCAACATCGATTCTGTGGTTCCCCCACCCCATCATCAGATTCTGGTTGTGACACTGATTAGGTTATAGCTCAGGCCAGTGTGCAAGGGGGGTTCAGGGGTTCGGACGAACCTCCCCGCAAGATCTGGAGTTCTGCTTCGAAAAGTACTTTAGTAGTATATGATGAGACATTTGGTGCTTTATCGTCCCACATGGCATTCAAAAGCCCTAATTAAAGTTTCTGTTCAAGTTTTACTATCTTCATAAGCATTATCATAATTAACAGCCCACTCGCTTCCACCGAAATGGGCTGTTGATAGGTAAAATGTTCCACTTGTGGCAAAATCGAACCCAGTTCTTGGGGTAAATCAGACCCACACTGAGCGAAGTAAGTGAACAGTACATTGTTAGACTACATATATATATATATATACCATTAGCAAGTTTACTCATAACTTATGAAATTTTGATATGGAAGTGATTAGGACTGTGCATGTCAGAGCCTTTTCGAAAGTCTGATAGATGTGATACTGGCAAATAACTACACCCGTGTGAAAATTTTTGCACTTTTTTGGGAATTCAATCAAAAATTCGGGAACTTAGTAGAAATTTGGGCAATCTTTTCACTTTTTCTTCATCTGTGCCGAAACTTCACCTATTCTGTGCCCAAATTTTGGTAACTTTTTTGCCCAAATTTTTTACCTCAGAAAATTTGGGGGGCACTCTGCCCCCGCCCTGTCTTGTGCGCCATGGTAGCCAGGTAGAAATTTAAAAGGGGATCATTGAGTTGATATCGATTATTTTGTGACAAGTTTGAAGGAAAGCATTTGCATGACAATGTTTCTAATCAGCCTCACTACTCATGTATCAATTCCTATAGTTATTACAATGTGAGAAATTGCAGGTTTTGTGGACAGGGGTTGCATATGATTAATACCTTATAGTAAAAAATGTCTGGTCACGAATTTGTAACAAATGGTTTTAATCATTACTTACCCTACCATTGCCATTTCAGAACTTTGTGTGTCAGGTGTGCAGATAATCTCTTAGTTTGACCATTTACCACAAAGAGTAAATCTCAATGGGTGTGACAAAAATCATGAATTTTGTTAACCAACTCAAAGAGCCCCTTTAAGGATTGAAGCAAGAGGCATTTTTATGGGCCCTACAAACCTAGCTATAACTGCACTCATTTAACTAAAAACATCATTAGGACGACAGGGTAGTATGTCAGTGTTTTATTATGATCCTTACAGTAGGCATAACAAATAGTAAGATAACCAGCATTTGACTAGGTGGTTATGGAAATGAAAATTTTTCAATCATTATGTGTAATTTGGAATTCACAATATAGAGACCTCAATACAAAGAGAGAGAGAGAGAGAGACAGGGTGGCTCCTGAGATGGGGGGGGGGTTGGGGGTCATGCGCAGTTTATAGGCTATTGAAAATTTTATTGCTAGACTTTTAAACATGCTCACATGGCAGTGGCAGCTTGCCCTAAGTAGCAAGTGTATGGGAAAGACACCCTAACTTTTCAAGCCAAAATGACAACATGAGGCCAGGAAGCATTTTATATAGAATGTGGATTAGGCTTGCAAGAGCATACCTGTCAACTCTCCCAGTTTTAACGAAAGGCTCCGGGGTTTTTGGCGAATCTCACTCCCTTAAACAGGATCCTCCCAGTTTTTAGGCCTATCTCAAACCTAAACCAGCTCAATCTCAAACAGCTATACACTTAATTGCAAACTCCCTCCCGGTTTTTCTCCAAATCTCCTGATTTTTCGAGTTACAAAATACCAAATCTCCCTATTTCTGAGTAAGACAGGTTGACAGGACTTCAAGGGCCTAATCAACTATGACTGTGGAGTAGAGTCAGGTGACTGACCCAAGCCTTTTAATTGTCAATACCCAGTACACAAACAACACCTCTGCACATAAAAGAGGGGGAATTACAATTCAAAGGTAATGAAATGGCTAGCTGTACTGGCTAACCATGTGTGACTGTAAAGTAGGTTTGTGTATTTGCAGGATACAAATATTGTTTTGGGCATGTATGCATGTTCAACTGGAAGCCACTGTGTGATATTCCACACTATATCCTCTGTCAACTAGTTATATATAAGGTAAATTGTTGCATCAGTGCTAGTCATCAGCACCATATAGAACACTGATGGGTGATTGTGTTACCCTTTGTGCAGTTGCTTACAGTACCTGCAAATTGCAATTAGCTATTGGACTTCAGAATATTTTAAGAATTTCCCAGTAAACATTACAAGATACTCGTGACTACAATTTTCAACATTTCTCTCTTCTCTCACCATTCCTGACAAGCTTATTGACCCTATCGAAAATGTTCTTAAGGTGAAATATATTTTTTACTAGTATTTCATTTAATACACTTGTGTGAGCTTTTTTTAAGTTACCATAATGAAGAGGTATTCAGTCATCTAATCCGTAAACAGATTTAGGCCAGGCATAATTTTTTATGCATTTTTAAGTTTATCTGTAATGTGTTGGTCTGACCTCTCACTTCAAAGAAATGACATAAGACTTTAAAGGTAATGTGATCAGATGTCTTCATTATTTTTGAAATTCTTGATGAGCTTTTTCAAGCCCCAATCCCCAATTTAACATTTTTTCCTGAAAACTGACATCAGGATCCAATGGCAAAATGTTTACTGCAGGGTCTGGCTCATCTTAGTGTGCACAAGCTTGTAATTTTTTGGTCGCCATCATATCCATGCATTTCCACTTCCCCCACCACACCCACAAGACATCCATCTCTACTGATAGTAACCAATCATCCAGAGTGATGCTACTGTTTGATGTTGTGTCAATCAAAGTGCAGTCAATGATTATATTTATAGCATCATATGATCATGAGAGGCTACCTGTTTGGGGTGATGCTATAGCCTTTCAACATTTACATGTCTTTCTATAACCAGACCAGACATCCTGGATTGCTCCTGTTTCCATTTTTGGTCCCCAACTTAAAATATAATATCTATGAAACTTTACCCATGAAGGGAATTAATATGCAATCTACCAATATGAATTAGTACCCATCATCCTCATTTAGCCTTCTCCTCTCAAATCATGTCACAGTATATTTTTTTACCTTCAAGCAGAATTAATCCATAGTATACCTTCAGTGTTCAATGATTTCACACAGCCCGGATAAAATGAACGATATTTGTGAGTGAAAAAACAGAATTAAAAGTTTAGGACTGTGATAAGTTAGTGGGGATGTTCTCTCCATTTGTAAAATATGACAATGCAGGGAAGGCCTGTGTTCAAACAAAGACAATTTCCTCATGAAATTATTCTAGAGTTGTTAGAAATATGACAAGAAAGAAGGTCAAGCATGAACAAATCTGAATCTGTCACAGTTGAGTCCTACAGTTGTTTCTTGACCCTGTGGAACCAAAACAGTTTATTTTCTTACCTCAAAAACAAGTAAACATTTGTTTGGCATGGGTACGTAATTTCCATCTAGGAACCAAAGTGAAGAAAGAAATAAAACTCATCTTTGGAGACAACTGTTCTTGCATGATTCCCTAGGCCCATTGTAACATACCAAAACTTGAGAATTTGTCCAGGTCATACGAGTATGCAGTGACAAAAATACGTCATTGTGAGCATAAGTTGAACAAACCAAAAGTTGGTGGCGCTTGTGGCCTTTTCAGGAACATGGCTATTTTTAAGTTTCTAAAGAGGGCGCTATTTCTTTCCACAATTTTTCAATTAAAAAAATTTGACATTGGAATGAGCCAGGCATTCAGGAATTCTGGCCGGTGATGAACCCTACTCTTGCAGGCACCGTCATCAGGCATCCATATAGCACCCTTCTACCTACAGTGCTGCTCAGCAGGCTTTGT
>WURT03658227.1:0-18420 GCA_009936505.3 Holothuria glaberrima
TGCTGCAGAAACCTAAAATTACTCTCAATCATAGATGTGTTCATGCCTGGGGGAGTAAAATGTACTGTAATGGGCTACCCCTCCTCTTCTACCCCCACCCCTTCCCCCTCCCCTACCCACTTTGCATATAGGCTGCATTACATACATGGCCACAGAAAATGCTAGAAAGGTTTCAGTTGTTCTCCAGCACAAAAATGTGGCCATTTATAGCTGGTATGGCATTTTTGTTGTCCAAGTCTCATAAATTAATAATTTTTTTGCCATTCATATTACTGCTATGTGGTGGCGAGCACATCTTCAAGACAGTCATGTTAACCCAGTATTGCTGCAGAAACCTAAAATTACTCTCAATCATAGATGTGTTCATGCCTGGGGGAGTAAAATGTACTGTAATGGGCTACCCCTCTTCTTTCCCCACCCCTCCCCTACCCACTTTGCATATAGCCTACATAACATACATGGTCACAGAAAATGCTAACAAGGTTTCAGTTTTTCTCCAGCACAAAAATGTGGCCATCTATAGCTGGTAGGGCATTTTTTCTTTTCCAATGCTCATAGGCCTACATTAATAAAAGTTTTATTGCCATATATAGGCCTATTACTGTTTCGAGGTGGCAGGCACATCTTCACGACAGCCAAGTTAACAAAGTACTGCTGCAGGAACCTAAAACTACTCCCAATCATAGATGTGTTCATGCCTGGGAGGATTAAAATAATGTGCTACCCCTCCCCCTCTTCCTCCCACTCTTCTTCCCCTCCCCTCACTCCTCCCCAGCCATTCTGCCTACAGCCTAGCCTGCATTAAATACACGATCATAGAAAATGCTAAATACTGTAAAGGTTTCAGTTATTCTCCAACACATTATTGTATATGAATGGGGGCATCTACAGTCGGTAGGCTATGGCATTTTGTTGACCAAAGCTCATACATTAATAAAAGTTTTATTGCCATATATTTTACTGTTACGTGGTGGCGGGTACATGTAAGGCAATGGCAAAGTGTGAAGTCAGTCTCACCAAGAATGTCCCGTAGAGATGAAAATTCCAAAAAAAGTTTTTGGATATATTGTGCATTATTATTTGAGAGTCTTTTGGAGGTGTCTACAAATGTTTCACTAATTCCTGATTAACTGGGTTAGGCTATCTTTGCTTTACTTTCGACAGTCGATCATGCTTCTGTATCTGCATGGTACTGCATACAGTATCAAAGTAGGCTAGGCTAGGTTAGGCTAGGCGTAGCCTATATGCAGGTTAAATTCTTGTGATTGAGGCATGTATTTCAGGACTGAAAAATCTAGTTTTGAATGTCAAGATAGTTGTGTATATTATAATCAAAGATGTAAACAACAGAATTTTAATTGCTTATACAATTTTTCAAGCTACCTGTGTGACGGAGTTCGGTCGATTAGTGATTTGCTTCGAACTAGGCCTATTTTTCTGGCAGATGCTTTGGAACGTTGTGCAAACGTTCATATCGCCAAACTAGGCTTGGGCTAGGCTAGTGGTTTTTGAGGGAAAACTACTTCACTGATATTCCACGTCACCACGTGTGTTTCTTAAGCCATACGAAACTTCCATAATAGCATGAAAACTTACCGAAAAAGCTTCCTCATTATGGGGATAGGCCGGTACTGTTCAAGACCGACAAGCAATCTACAATTAGGCCAACTTGAGCCTAGCCAGCTGCGAAAGCATTAATCAGGGTAACACCCGCTGCGAGAAAACGTTTGCATTTTTTCTTTTCACTTAGACAGTACGTACTTCGATATATAAGATACAAGTCTAAAAGCAAACATGTTACCTCGCGGTCCGTGTTACTCTGACTAATGCTCTCCCAGCTAAAGAAAACAAGATCACTAAAATGACCTTTGACAATCACCCTGCAAAGCAACTCTCTCTGCTAGTGAAGGACAACATCTCCTACCGCAACAAAAGGTATAACAAATTCATTTGTCTGTCTCGCGGGCTATCTAGCATTCAGCATTCCAATACAATAGATGGACACACTCCCTCCAGATAAAGCAAGCATGTATTATAGACACAGTGTTGAAAAAGTGAGATCTCTACAAGGAATGTCTTGCTTCGAAAATGCGGGATGAAAAACCGGAAATTGACAAGGAAATGGCCAAATTTACCATGATCCACACCACCCATCGCCACCTCAGAAACAAACTTTAATGCCCCACCATGATGTGACCTCCACAGAAAATGGCATATAGATTAAGCAACAACTGAGGAAGGAGTAGGCTTTTGAAAAGTGAGACAGACAGTTGCCCTCTACAGTAACATAAGCTCGACCCGCACTTTGCGTGCTATTTTTGCAACTCTAGCTATTAGTGACACTACGATTTCTGCTGTAAAAATTATCGCCAATGAGCTTTTCTTTAACAAGAACATTTTACAAAGAGTGGGATCCTTTCAACTTTTTGGAATTCCACAGGTAAAACTGTGACAGGTATCCTTTCGGGAAACAAACATTACTGTGGTTTTGATTCTATAATGAAATACGCACCCATTTTCTATTATAACGACTATTATGAGTAGCAAACCCTTTCTATTATTATGAATAACAAAACTTATGATAAATGACCTTTACGATTATAGAACCTTTGAACAGTGACCTTTATGACTAAACCAGAATGCTTTTGCATTGTGGTTTTGATAATGTATGATTTATTCCAAATAATGCTAAATGTTGTCTCATTTCTCTCATTCACTAGCTAAATGCTACAGTTCAGTGTTCATATTTGATCTTGGGAATTCTTGGAAAATTTCGCATTGGCCTGTTGTGACCCAGATGAAGGTCTTGGGAATTCTTGGCAAATTTTGCTTTTTGATATGTGTTGACCTCAAAAAAATGATTGTGGTAAATACTTGGGGAATTTTACTTTTTGCCCTCTGGTGACTCAGATAAAGATCTTGGGAATCCTTTGGAAAATTTTGCTTTTGACCTGTGTGACCCAGAAACAATCTTGGGAATTCTTGGGAAATTTTGCTCTTTGACCTGTGTGACCCAGATAACTATATTGGAAATACTAGGGAAATTTTGCTTTTTGACCTCTGATGAGCCCAGATAACAATCTGAGAAATTCGTGGGAAACTGTGCTTTTGACATCTCATGACCTCATATGACCTTTGACCTCCACTATAAAACAATGTTTTTTTACAATCACCATAAGGCATCCATGTACCCATGTATGAACTCTATCCAAGCTTTCTACTTCAAGTGTCCTGTTCAGAAAGTTTTCAGAGTTTGACTCCTGGTGACCCCAAATGACCTTTGACCTCCACCAAAAAACCACACGGTTCTTTCTCTTGCTATAAGGTATCTACATACTACATATGAAATTTATCCAAGCTTCCTAACTTGAGATATCGTGTTAACAAAGTTTTCGGGCTTTGACCCCAAATGACCTTTAACCTCCAGCAAAAACACAAGGCTTCTTCCTTTCACCATAAAGCATCCACATACTAAGTATATATGAAATTTATTCAAGCTTTCCACCTCAAGAAATCATGTTAACAAGGTTTTCAGAGTTTGACCCACAGTGACCCCAGATGACCTTTGACACCCACCAAACACAATAGGGTTCTTCCTCTCAATATGGGGTATCTATATATATATGTACCAAGTTTGAGAACTGTCAGAGTTTTCCTTTTTGAGATATCATGTTAACTAGCAAAATGTCACAAAAACACATACACACACATGCACATATGCTTGTACACACACCATCATGAATGCAAAGGGATCTCTTTTCATCGAAACCAAAAGTTTCCTCAAGTTTCCTAAGATGACTGGACATAATCTATATTCACAATTTTACAAAAATTAAGCCCATGTGTTAAATGTGCCACATCAAGCGACACCAGATAGAAAAACTTATTTATCAGCTGGCCACTGGCAATGCTATTGTGATGGATTTAGTTCTACTCCCGATTTAGCACACAACAAACCTCTTTGTGTACCTTTTTAATCCTGCTTAGTTCTAATAGAAATCTTAAGAGCAAAATAATTGGATGATTACTACATGACCTTGAAAGGGCAAACCTCACTTCAAAGGAAGTTTTGGCAAGCTATCTCTATTTGGATTACAACTTCCTGCTCCTACATCATTTGATATCAATAACTAGTTTATTTTGTTGCTTTCATATCAATTAAAGCACAATGACCAGCCACAAATTTGAGGGATGTTACAGTACCTTGAAACTGACCATATTCAACATACAGTAAGTAATGTATTTTGGGGTGATGAAGTGTGCCTTGAGGAATACTAAAACATGATGTGTTTTTCTACTATACCTACCTTTTAAAGTTTCCAACAGTTTCTTCTTTACTAGTGCGAACAACTCTTTCTGTTTCATTCAGAAACTTGATTTTTAGACTTATGTCTCTAGCTGGAGTTCTGTTATCTGTCTTATTTTCAGTCCTTTCAATTTTGACTGGGCTGCCTTCGCTTGTAGCAGCTTCATTAGTTGGTGTCTCTTCTCTCTGTCTCTTCCTTACGATGCATTCTGGTGAGGATACATCTTCAGTACCATGAGACTCTATACTGGTGACTGTCTCATTGCTATGATCTACTTCATGACCTACTGCACTGTTTTCAGAAATATATTCTAACGGTGGTGTTGGTGATCTAGTTTCTGTCAAACTGTCTGGAGTTTTCTCACACTTTGTTTGAGCTTGAGTGAGTGAATTATCCTCACTTTGTACCTCCTCAGGTGATGCTGTGGCAGATGTTTGAAATGAATCATCTAGTGGTACCTGTTCCGGGCTTCCCTCAGAATGTTCAACACCTCCTATTTGGTTGAATTGTCTGTGCTGGGACTGTGTCAACTGGTTAATTTCAATATGAAGTCCACTCAGTTGAGAACCAGTCAATCGATTATCTGACACTCTGGTTGATATCCAAGCAGCAACTAAAGTCAAAATGATTACAAAAATTGATACTGTGATTGTTAATTCATCTCCAATACCTTCAATAAGAGACATGTTGAGCCCTCTTCAATTTTTATTTTAGCATACAACTGGACTTTCTGAAAGGAAGGAAAAGAAGAGAGATTGTAGCATATTACAGTACCATTCTACTGAATATTCTGCAGACCTTTTTTCCATCCTCTTTATTTGGAGTGTGCATTTGTTTGGTACATATTAACAAAACAATAATATTTACAAGGCATCTGCATATCAATTTAGAGAAATCATTTCTACATACTACATTTTTCTACAATATAAACCAAACATTTTGCTTCTTTGAATATGCTTCGGCAATAACATGATTCTTTGACTTAATTAATACATACTGTACATCATGCTTAATAATTAAATTCTTCAGCGTCCCACTTTGAAAGTATAGTTACTGAAAAAGGAGCAGACAGTTTCTGAATGCCAACTGAAGACTATCACAGGTTATTGCATGGCATACTCTAGATTTACCAATTTTCTTTTCAACTTGGATAGCAAATTAAATTTATACAAAAATTCATTTAAGTTGGGTTGCTGAAAATTCAGTTTCTTGCTTAACAAATGAAATTTCAGATGAAAGATCAGAAAATTATATGGATGTCTTAAAGAGAACTTGTACCCAAAAAAAAAATCTTCCTCAGAGAATATAAATTGCCTGCCTATAAACATGCTTTGTTCAACGTCCAAACTGTGATACTGCATTCCCAAAATAAATGCTTTATAGATTCGTTCTGCTCATTACAAAAGGTACAGAGCGGGCTGCTTACAATATTCATACGACAAAGACGGGAATTTGTGCCTAGAATACGATGAATGAACCGGTATTGAAATTGGCAGATCTTGCTTTCCTTGCAAGAAGTAAAGGCAATTCTACAAATGGTTTGCCATTGAGACTGGCTGAACTGAAAAACTTCGTTCCACTTTGTAAATGCAACAGGAGGTGTAGCAACTGTCTGGATTAAATGCCTGTAGATATAACAGGATAAATATGGAATATCTTTAAGATAATCTACCAAATCGTTTAAATTGTCAATGTTGATCACATCCAAACTTTCTAACCAAACTCTGGGAATAGCAGATAAAATACCATAAATACAGTGAAGGGGTAAACATCCAATCAATACTTTTGTTTAAAGGATTCAAAGCCTAAAGGCCTTTGATTATTGCGATAAAGATCATTAACCCTGAATAGACCTTTCACATACATATAATCATAGAATACAATTTCATTATTAATTCTTATCAGTAAATTGTTACCAAAATTTTCTACTGGGTTGCGAAACAAATACTTTGACCATGCAGCACAAACATCATAATATTCTGCAGACTAAAAAATGTAAAGAAACCATAAAATCCTGTGCCTTTTGTAAAACAAGAGCCCAATGGGCACTATGGTTCCTTGCTAAATGTAATGAAACTGAGCCATGTGCACAGCATAAAAAAAATTCTTAGCTAATGTGAAGTTTGCCTGTAACTCTGGTGACTGCTACATGGTCTTCAAAGTTGTTGGCAGTGAATGTTTACGTTGTCTACCAAGTTTCACAAAAGTTGCAAAAAACCTGCTCTGTAGACAATGTACATCTTGTGTTAACAAACACATTCAAGCATAAATAAATTGCTCTGAAGAAATACATAGGCTAGAGGCACTTCAAGGGATACCCACACAGACAGTACACAGTTACAATTTGTTTTATTCAATTAAGCAATCACAATTCATGCACACTCAGGGGTATCTTGATCCAAATGATCAGTAACTTAGTTCTCTTTATAAAACTAATAACCCATGGTAGCATTTTACTAATCAATTCCAATTTCCACATCCTTATCTAAGGACAAAGGCTGTCAGTCAAACAAGAATCTAGTGAACTTCCACAACTGTCTCTCTGCTTTGTGGGCAGAGAATCTGCAATATTAGAAAGTGGTAACCTATTTGATACGGGTTTTCATAATGGCAGAACTAAGGATAAAAGATAATAATTTCTCCAAAATTTGAGGTACTTGGCATCTCTGCACGTTGTCCCATTTCTTTCAGTCATTGGTTGAATGTGATCTTAATGTGCTGGAATGATACAGCTTTGTGCTCATATTTGAATGACTCTGGGAATTCTTGGGAATTTGCTTTTTAGCATCTGGTGATTTCACCTCTGAAATCTGCAACATTCATGTGAGTTTTCTGCTAGATTTAATGCAACACCATGTGAAGTATAAAATCTATCCAAGCATCTTACATTGAGATATAGTGTTAAAAAGATTTTCAGAGCTTAACCTCCAGTGACCCCAGATGACCTTTGATCTCCACCAAAAATAAAAGTATTTTCCCCACCATATAAGGAATCCAGATACTAAGTATGAAATCTATCCAAGCTTCCTACCTTGAGATATTGTGCTAACAAAAAGGTTTTCAGTGTTTGACCCTTGGTGACCCCAGACGACCTTTAAACTCTACCAAAAGTTAACGGCACACCTTCTCACTATGGTGGATCTATATACCAAGTATGAAATCTATCCAAGATTCTCACCTTGAGATACACGTTTATACCATAACATATCCACATACCAAATATGAAATCTATCCAAACTTCTTACAGGTCTTCCGATACCAAGTTTTAACAAGGTTTTCTGTGTTTGACCCCCAATGACCCCAGATGACATCTGACCTTCACCAAAAACAACACGTATCATCTTCTTACCATAACTCATGCATGCACCACGTATGAAATCTAAGTTTCCTTCCGTGAGATATCGTGTTAACAAGGTTTTTAGTGTTTGACTTCTGGTGACCCCAGGTGACCTTTGACCTCCACCAAAAATGACAGGGAACACCATCTCACTATGGCAGATCTATATATCAAGTTTATGATTTGTCCAACTTTCCCTTGTTGAGTTACAGCGTACCTAAGCAAGTGTCACAGACACACACACACGCTATTAACATGACTACACAGGTTTCTTTGCTAAAGCAAGGAACCAATAAATATTGCTACATGTTAATACAGAAATTCATACTGTATTTCTCCTAACTTAACTTCTGTGAAACTTCATGACAAGCATAACACCTCAATACAGCATGCAAACCAGTAACAGCGAAAGATCACAGAAGGATGAGATCAAAATTCTTGTCTATTATTTATAAAACTCCTCTCCTTAATTCTCACAAATATTAAATCTTAGCTTTAGCATGTTAACAGTCATTTATTTAATATACAAGTTAACCCCTAGTCTAAGCTGGTGGTGCCCGGACTTCGTAGTATCACCTATAGTGGATCTGGTTCCTGCGATAGGAAGACCGGACACACTCACAGTGCTAGATACAAATTTACGATGGCAGTGCTTGAATTTGTTGGCGAATGATTACTTCTCTTTCAAACAGTTCTAGGCTGGTGTGTGTACTTAAGGCTATTCTCAAATGAACAGACAGTTCACCAACAGTGAGATGATAAATACAAAAGTAACAATGAATTATTGGAAAGCAAGTGTAGTAAATCTGGTTGATCTGCATTGTGAATCTGTTTCTCTCAGTTGAATGATACAGTAGCGTCTGGTTCTATGTTGTTGTCTCTCCCTCTTGTTATTTAGGAGTTTCCTTTTACACTCAGCAGCTATTGTTCAAGAACTGTCTCGAGTGGCAAATTCTAGCATGTTCTGGCACACAATATATTTCTTTCGTTGTGGTTGTAGAGAAAATCACCGCTAAATGGTTTCAAGTTGAACAGTCCCTTCCAGAAGGAAATCGAATCACTCCAAGTGGAAACAGTTTTCTAGAAAAGACTGGCACAAACGTTCTAACCAAATCGAAGATCCCTGGAAATTTTTGGAGCTTTAGTTCGTCATCAAAGGATTCCAACCAGGATTCTTGGGGCCTTGATTGTGCCACATAACACAAGTATCTGACCATTGCATGTATACAAGTGGCTAATTCCAGCTCTTCCAGCCCTGATCTCACTGGAACTCTCTCTCTCCAGAAAACAGATCTGAGCTCAATTGCCTGGTAGAATTTACTTGTTCACACCTTATCATGTCTACCTTGAGCCAACCATCCTATTTAGACCAGTCAATCTGGAGAAAATAGTAGGGTAACCTACCACTAATTGCAAAAGAATTGTTCTCACCACAAAGCATCTTTGAGAGGACCCCAAAACACCATCCTAAAAAATCCCTCTATGGGAAATTGGTCTCATTTGCATAATTATGTAAATTAGCTCCCACCATTGCCGAAAATTCGATTTTCACTATATCTGTGCGTCTGGGTACCTGAATGAAACAGTGTCCACACGCGTGTGATTGTGATCAGGAAACATGACAGACACATTACAAAGTTGAAATTCAGTACCTAATTTGCACGTTATGCAAATTAGCCTACGTCATTTTGGACCAGTTTTGTATTTTCTCCATGACTTCACATCTACGTATCCGCTTAAACAAATCAAGTTTCAAGATACATGTTTTTTTGACATGATGGAAACATTTCTAAAATGATATTTTCAGTGTAATTTGCATATTATGCAAAGTATTCATCGTTATTGGGAAAAACATATTTCCTACAGTTGTGGATTCATTTCTTTCAGATGTTCCGATACATTGCATCAGGGAGGTGTTACTGTGACAGGAGACACATCTTAAACCCTTTCTTTGAACCTAGCTAGTTGCCGACAGTAATCCCTTTTTGAAGTAATCTTCCAGATATAATAGGCTTAAAGGTACTTACGAAACTAAAGACCAAGGTTCACATCGTCTGCTAAATCTTGAAGAGCGGCACATGAAAATTTGCCCATTTTTTTTACATTACCAGTTTCTTCAGTCACAAACTAATTTGCGCCTTTGTGGCACATTGTGCCTTTTTAAAAACACCTCATTGCCATTCCTTGTTACATTTTGAGCACAAATACACCACCTTAAAGTTGCTAAATAATGCCCAAATTGATGAAAAATCAGCAGTAACATATAGCCTCATAGCTCTTTTCCACATTTGCAAATACCATGCGCAGGTCTTTTATTACAAGGATCTTTAGACTTTGTCACGTAAAACAGTCCTTTTGAATGTTAAAACATTGGCGCTCACTAGGCTGTCGTCAACTTGCTACACATTAAACCATTGTTCACGATAATCCTATTGTCAGCCTAATAGAGTCGTTGACAAAGGTTGGCTAAGACAGGAAAAAGCAGTTATACATATAAGACAAAAGAGTTGGAGGTTCTGAAGTCCTATGATCTGTCATTAAATGAGTATCTCCTCACTCTTGATCCGATCAAACAGGATTAGAATAAATTACATTTTAAGTTGGATCTCCTTTCAAAGTAACACCTGCCTGCAGCTTGCATTCCACTAATGTTCACATGGTCCGGTATTACGGTAGGTATATTTCTAGTACAATATAAGGAAGGAAAAGTGTAAAACTTCATTTTTCGATAAGCAAAATGTACTGTAACACTGACACAACAGTAACACAAATTTTGTGACGATAGGCGTTTTGTATACTGTACAACATTCACGCCCTCTTCTCACCATGGATTACACCCACAAGGGCAGTGGACTGTTCTGTGAAATTGCAAGCCTTTCGGGGGTACAGATGTACTATGCTTCATGATAAAATTTAATAAAGACATAGGCCTAACTGTGTTCCTGTAAGCTTCAGGATATTATCTGTTCATTTTAAGGTGAGTGATTAATTGTTAAAATGGGCGAAATTTTAATTAGGCCAAATTGAGCCTAGATTGTCAACAGTATCAGTCGTCTCATCTAGTTACATTGGTACCAGTTCCACGATGCATTCAGTAAGGAGTCACTGGGAAGGAGGCGGGTAGTGCAAATTCTATTGCAATAACTACAGTGACAAGATTTAAGTCACAGTGCCCTCTTTCAGAATTTCCCAGAACCAATCAGTCGCAGATAACTATGGCCGATAATGTTTTTTGCAAGAAAAGTTTAAAAGATGGGCGGGAAACTGTAACCTTGCGGGAGAAGGGGAGTGAGAGTATCAACAGGGCTGGTGAAGAGTGAGGAAGTAATGTACGAACCCATGAAGGACAGCAGGTCCACATCGAATGCCGACGCTTATTCACACATCCCCAGAAGATTGCAAAGGCACAACAAAAAGTAACCCCAAAAACATCAACCAACACATTGTGCGCATCCTTCAGAGACTTCAGCGTTCAGTTTTGACAAGCACTGCCTCTCTTGCGGAGTGCCAGTTACCTGCACTAAGAGAAGGCGCGATGACATGGGTGTCCATCCTGTAAGAACTACATCATTTCAAAACACTGTTCTGAAATCATGTCAAGAGAGGAAGGATGAATGGTCAGAAGTAGTTATGGGTAGAATAGCAAATGCACAGGATCTGAATGCAGCCAGTGCAGTTTACCACCAAAGCTGCAATGTCAACTTCAGGACTGGGAAACAGGTTCCTCGACAATACGTCTCTGAATTTGATAGTGCTGCGAAAAGACAGAAAATTGGAAGACCCATAGAAACAAAGAGATATGGGGCATTTTTGTTGGTTGCACGGTACCTGGAGGAGAATGATGATGAACAGATAATGATAACAGACCTGAATTCAGAGAATGGAGACATATCTCGCTGCTTCCAACGCTGCGGCATATGGGTTCACTAACATGAAACATCAACTGATAAAACATTTCGCTGATAACATGGTTATCACTGAATTGAACGGGAAACCAAATGTTGTCACATTCAGGAGGACAGCAGCAAATATTCTCCATGAATTCTACCAGGAAGAGAAGAGAGCAGACTTTAATATGGAGAAGATGAGGTTGATATGCACAGTAACCAAGCTTCTCAAAAGTGACACTAAGGCAGTTGACTCTTCTAACAATGCATATCTATCTGAAGAACAAATGCATCTACAGAAGCAGCCATGCAGTTCATCCCAACGTCATTACTAGTGTTGTTGCAAGGTTTGTTCGTTGGCAAAAACATTGATCTCAAAGTAGCTTCGATAGGACAAGCTATGATGCAAGCAACCAGACCAAGAGTAATTCTTGCCCCATTGCAATTTGGACTAGCAACTGAAATGCATCATTAGTTTGGATCGCGCTTCATCATAGATACCCTCCATAAACACGGCTTCAGTTGTTCATATTCTGAAGTGCAGAGGTTCGAGAAGAGTGCCCCTCCGACACACCGATCAGTGCTGGCCGGCCCAGAAACATGGGAATCTATCCAGTACGTTGGTGATAACGTCGACCACACTATAAGAACTATTGATGGCTTTGGAACATTCCATGGAATGGGAATTATTTCCACATCCACACCAGGAAGATCACAGAGTAAACCTGTGCCCAGGGTATCAGTGGCAATGGATGATATCATAAAGGTTTGGCGGATCAGCCTAAAATCGTACAAAAGTACCACACAGAATCCATTGTTCTACAGAGAACTGCATCACATTTATGCCTCTGACCCAAAATGTCACATCCATCTACTGTGGGAATTATCTTTCATCGTCTGTCCCAAAAGACCGGCATGTCAGGCATGATGCAGGCTGTTCATCAGGGAGACTATCCAGGGATGTCATCTGTGCAGTCATCGGTGCAGTTCCTTCCCATGATAGACATGGATCCCAATGACCTTTCTTGTATCTTCTCCACACTAACATATGTTTGTGAACAGGCCAGAGCACACAGAGTTACTCCGGTAATCACATTTGACCAGCCACTCTGGTGGAAAGCCTTGATGATAGTAGAATCTGAGCCACATGGTAGTTCTCTGAAGTCAATTGTTTTGCAACGTGGAGGCTTACATTTAGAAATGAGTTTTCTTGGCACAATTGGTCACTTTATGGCAGGGAGTGGTCTGCAAGAAATCCTAGAAGGTGTATATGCCGAAAATGCTGTGACACACATGTAAAGTGGGAAAGTGATCTCCAGAGCAGTACGAGGACACCTCTTAATAGATGCAGCCCTCAACACATTACTGATAGCCAGAGCATACGATCTTCCCCTAGCCAAGTTTCAAAGTAGCCATCCCCAGCCCGAAGAAGGCACCCATGGTAACAAGGATACGATCGGCTTGCTGGGAGGGATGGAACTGGAAGTCAGTTCAGATGAGAGTCAGCAGCAAGACTTGCTTGAAGTTGGAGAGATTCTTGATAAGCTCATGACGGTTCAAGATAATCCTGACCTTACATCATCTTCAGAGGTTCTCTCCAGGGTTGTTAAGAAGCTGGAAGAAGAACGGGAAACGATGACAGACTTAAGGACTGCTCAACTTTGGCTGCAATACATGGACATGGTAGCCATCCTGAAGAAATTTTTAAAAGCTGCATGCACAGGAAATTGGATGTTACACCTTGCAGCCGTGCAGGATATGTTGCCTTTGCCAGGGCATAATCTGTATACCAAATGTGCATATACAGCGGTGTTACGTCGAGGTTGACACTACCCGGCTATCTCGGCTATACACGATGATAAATTATGATAATTACGATCCGGCGATAAAAATCCTCTCAGATGATAAACAGTAGATTTTGACACTTTTCACCTCGGCGATACTTCCAGTGATACGCACTGGTTATTCATGGAAGGATTACATCGATTTCTATTGTTAAATTATCGCCGAGTAGCGCCGGATAATCCTGACAATAAAACAGGATTTTAGCACTATGGAAGACCTGCACTGATGAATAGTTTGACAAAACATTACACTTAGTCGAGTGACTAAGTACTATAAACATCGTTTTCACGTTTGGGTCAAATATAAACTTTGTCGATATGTTTTTTTTTTTTTTACCTGACACAGAATGCTACAAACAAATGTCCCAATCAAACAAGTTAAGGACATTTGAAAGGCTAGTTACAGTCACCATTAAATGAATTTGAAAATTGAAATTGAAGGCAAGTCGTGCCTAAATGCTAATTCAAAGTCTGGAATACTGGCTACTGGCTACCTAGGATATTGAGCACTTAAACCCAGTATGTTTTCTTGCCATGGGCTGTTGGGCTGGGAACTGATCGAGCACTGAATCTACAAGCTCCAACTAAGCATAAATGATGCACTCATTCTCTCTGCATTATGAATATTTCCTTGCCAATGAAAGTTTGCAGGTATTTGCAATGTTATATTCCTTCATGCTAAGTTTTACTTTTTACTTTGGGCCTAATATTATTTTGTGAAAGTAAGCCTCGTGAAAAAAAACTCCAGAAAAAAAAAATGTTTGTGTGTGAGGTGCACATTGCAACCACTTTTCACAGAGGCCTACACATTTTTGGCTTCCAGACTTTTCTTTTTTTCATACCGAGCAGCACTTACAATTATCAAGCAACTGAATCTATTTAAAAAAGATGGCATTTTTGACAGCCGGTGCCTCGAACGGGTCCCAACACAACAGTAGGACCACTGTTAAATGCAACACTTATTTATTCCAGTATTGTACATAAATTTGCCGTTACTTATTTGAGAGACTGTTTTTGCTGTCAAAAACTGTAAACTTAAATGCCCGATGTACAGCACATACCTACACTTACGTAACGGCAAAGCGAAAGTAATATATATATAAAGCTTGCATTCTTACATATTAATTACCACACGCAGTGTGTAGGTCTGTCACACTACCTACGAAAAAGGTTTTTTCCGCCCAAGGCCATTTAAATATGATTTTCCCTGCACACTTCTACACTTTTGCACAACTTCAGTTAGGGCATTCTTTTTTCTTTGACATTTTACGAATGATAAAAAAATGAACACAAATATATCACTCGTGTTATTCTTGGCTCTCATTTATCTCGTTCGCCAACAAATCAGCTAAAAAGACGGTCTGTCATTTTATTCCTTCTTATTTCCGATGCGACAGTGATTCATACACGAAAATTTGCCGTTAAGAATACTTATTTTGGACACTTAATTCTTCACTTGGATGATTGACCACCACAACATTTAAAAGAAGATTGCCCTTCAATGTGAAGCCATGACGTCACACCTGCTTGCTAAAAAGTTCACTTTTGGTAGAAAATGTGTCAACTTCAAATGTTAATATTTTAAGAACTGAACATAGGAAATGAATGAAAATTTCACAGATTGCTTAAAATATGTTCCTCTTTAACATATCAAACATAAATTTGGGTCTGGACTATTCTTTTAATACTGTAGTCTACAGGTTTCACGTACAATCTTGGAACCCCACGTGTCATTTTAACCCTATAAATCATTTTCGCTACTTTAAGGAATCTTCACACTAGAACCTCCTTGTTAAAACCACCTCCTTGATTCAAGGTACTGGCTTTTACAGAATTAAATTCCCGACGTTCAGCCCAATTAGGCTATGTCAGGTACAGTGTTGTCTGGGATAAATGTTACACTGCAACCCCACTTAGATACGGTAATCCTTTGCAACTTGAGTGCAGCTTTAGCGGAGTAGTGTATGAATAGAGAACAATAGCACCATCCCATTCAGATCTACACAAAACCTTTACTGCATGTCACAAAACAACGCCACCAGTTTTAATCTGGCTAACTGTTTTCTGTCACAAAATAGCAGTCTTCAGGGCAAGAAGCTGCTATTTAGGGCGCCTCCCTGGTTTGAATAGAGATAGCCACCACAAGATTCTGTGCGGTGTGAAAAGATGTAAGCCAGGACAATAGCCTACTAGCTAGTACACACAGTTGAACTTGAATAAGCAGGGAAAGAAGTTGATGTATCTGTTCTTGTATCAATCTCCCGTGTTTTGTGTAATATGCTGGAACAAATGGCCACTGTCAGTAACGACAGAACTCACACGTTGAATTACTGGTACTTTGTTATGTAAGTTTTTCTGGTGCTATGGTGTAAGCGATGATCACGGGGGAAACAAACGAAACGAAAAGTGCATGGTAACAGTTTGCCGTATAGTCGGCAATAGTACAGTCAAATTTTGGGGTTCGCCGCAAAAAAGTATTTAACCATCAGCTTAGTCTCAAGAGTATCGATGCCTCCAAATTATGCAGTTGGCGTGTGTTAGTACCTTAGGCTACAATGACTATCGTGACAAACAGAAATTTAAGTTACCAGGACGAGTGCAGCGTCAAGTATATATACCGCAATCGACCTCTACAAAGGCTGCAAGCCCAGGCCCTACTCTTCATTTTGAGTTTGGAAGATTTCAATCATTTTTGGTTTTTTTTGAGTTTCAATGCTTTTTACTAGCGCACAAAATGTCACATTCTACAGTACAGCTCAGAAAAAATTGATGTTAGTAGCGTTAAGCGTTAAAAAATCCTATCGATACAAGGCTAACGCTAGTAACGATCACAATAGTTGCGTTACTATCGTTAGAGGGCTGCTCTACTGCTAGTATCGCTACGATCGGTAATTCTGCTTTTCCTAACGCTTCTATTGTTAACTTCGTTAATACAACTTAAATTTCGTAACGTCAATTTAAGCTTTCATTTGCACGTTTGTGGTAGCACATGCAGTAACGATCGAGCCGAAGCTTGCAGCACTTCGATGTAAATGTTCAAAAAAAGTTCGTACATTCAAGAAAAAAAAGATAAACTGCGTGACCATTGAAAATGACATCAGTTAGTGTAAATCTAAATATTTTATAAAAACATACTGGGGGACCTGTTATTCTGTTGAAAACCTGTTCTTATTACGAACATATTTCGGAACTTTGGAAAAAAATCTGGAATGTTCCAAATGCTGTCCTACCTTCCGCTGAAAATCTTTCCGCACCTTCGGAAATATTCTTGAGCATTTGCACATACTTTCCAAAGCAAACGTTCTTTTTTTTTTTTTATTGTTCGGGAAAATTTCCGTAGGTTCAAAAAAAAAAAAAAGATGAATTGCGTGACCTTTGGAAATTACATCAGTTAGCTTCATGAGTATTCATAAAAATGTAGGACCGTCATTCACTTCCAAAAACCAGGTTCTTATTACGAATAAATTTCGGAACTTTGTAAAAAAATCTGGAACTTTCCAAATGCATGCTGTCCTACCTTCCCTTGAAAATCTTTCCGTACATTCGGAAATATTCTTGCGCATTTGCAAATACTTTCCGAAACAAATATTTTTTCAAATGTTCAGAAAAATTTTCGTACGTTCAAAAAAACGATGAACTGCGTTAACTTAATTTGAACATGCCTCAGTCATTGTAAAACTTCATTCATGAATAGTTTATAAAAATATAGGAGAACCGTCAGTCACTGTCGAAAGTCCTTTCTTATTACAAGTAAATTTCGGAAGTTTGAAATTAAGAAATCTGGGGCCTTCCAAATGCTGTCCTACCTTGCGTCGAGAATCTTTCCGCACTTTCAGAAATATTCTTGCACGTTTGCAAGTTCTTCCCACAAGGAACAATTTTATGTTTTCAAATGTTCAAAATTAGTCCCTGAGTTCAAAAAAGAAAAAAAAAGCGTGACCTCTGAATATTACAGTACTTCAGTTAGTGTACAACTTAATTCATCAGTAGTTAATAAAAATTTGCTAGCATGAACCGGGAAATAATTTACAGTAAACCGAAACTGAACTAGAACTAGTTTCGGCACCCTTTCAAAAGACATCGTGAAAAAGAAAATAAACATGTGTCTGTGTCTTCTTTTTACCGCTATTTGGTTCCCGCACTGACTTTCCAAGTCCTGCAACAAAAATAATTGTCTGCAGGAAATTCCCCCGCAGACCACGCGGCCCACACCTGTGAAAAATACTTAGGCCTATAATTTCTGAAAATCCTCCCCCCCCCCACCCCAGAATTTAAATACTGCAAAAAAATTGGAAGGGGGAAATTCTCTGGCAGTTTCTGAGCCCTAATGAACACTGAACCGCAGAACTGCTTGGAAAAAGCCTGCATTACCTAAGGTACGCCCCGATTTTTTAGAAAAGCCTCCCTAGAAAGAGAATTGGCCCTTCCAGTTGGGAGGGCTGGTTTTTCCACCCCACCCATTCTCAACGATCAGAAGGCTACACATGGAAACCGCAAAAGAAGTTGTTAGCTTTAGCTAACATAAAAGGAGAATGAAAATCACAAATGTCTTCCAGTTCAGTTCTAATTTTTATCTGAATTACCACAGTAAAATTCTGAAGCCCCCTAACCGCTAACTGGACCATCCGACTATGTGCGGAGAAACGAACAAAACCACTCACCTCGCACAGTAATTGTTGCTGTGAACGGGGTGACTGACCTTTCAGTCACTTTTCGATAATTTAAGATAAAAACATAACCGCAAGGTCAAACAAAAAATGTTAATCCATTATTCCATTCCAAGAATGTCCATCCGTGAGTCTGTAAACTGAGCAGTGTTCACAACTTTCGAAATCGAGAAATCATCAGACAGAATTACCAACATTTGTTAATCCGTTTAACAACGGTACTCAGCGAATAGTGCAGTGAGAAACTCGGTCACTGCATGCATACCTGTAGTACAGGCCCTCGCATGTCCAGGAATGTTGTTGTGACCAATTTGTATGCAAATGAGCATGAGTGTAGACATGTAAACATGTATCTGGGCATTTCTGATTCACATTTTC
>WURT03658238.1:0-18420 GCA_009936505.3 Holothuria glaberrima
TTATATCTGGCCAGATAAAAAATTGGGCAGATATACCCTTGATATGAGCCAGAACTTTATATATGCCATATATGGCCGGATAAAATTTTATCTGGCTCAGGACTTTATATGGAGCAGATAAAAGTTTATCTGGACCAGATATGGTCCTAACAGTATATGGGCATAATGTCATTTCCATATCTGGACCAGATATGGGATTTGTATCTGGCCAGATAAAAAATTGGGCAGATGTACCCTTGATATGAGCCAGAACTTTATGTATGCCATATATGGAGGAGATAAAATTTTATCTGGCTCAGACTTTATCTGGACCAGACATGTTCATTATATCACCAGAATATCATTTCTATATCTGATCCATATCTGGACCAGATATGGAATTTTCATTTGGCCAGACTTATCTGACTCAGTCTGGGTCAGACATGGTCTATGTCTGGACCATATCTGCTTCAAATATGCATCATCGTTGGACATGTTTCCCACACTTGTCATAAAGCCGTCAAACACAAACATTAGTTCCTAAAGAGCTCCATATAAATTTATGTAACTTATCAGGTTGAATTGACTTAAGTACAGAAAGTTGACATCCTTCATAATAGTGAACGAAAGAATGCTTTAAAATTTCCTATTTTACGTGATCACCCTGCTTTGTGCTTCTTATATATACTTTGATATGCATTTGACTGATAACTTGCCTACTGTTAAGTGAATATTTTACTTTTAACTTCCTAAATCATGAAAAATGTAGTTTTAGATACTGGCTTTGCCCACATATGCAAATTATTTGCCTACCTTTGCTTATTATTCTACAGTATTATAATAAGTGTACCTACTTAATGACTACAATGTCTAGGTAGGGGCCACTGTATTCAATATATGTCTTAATGAAGAGCAAGTATAATTCAAGCATCAAATCAAAACAATTGAAAACAAGCAATAAAACACTCATTTGCATATCTAAAAGTCACTTCTGTCGAGTTGTATCTGCTTGATATGGCCATATAAAACTTGATTTGTATATCTGGCAGTGGTTTTTATATCTGGCTTGACATGGCCTTATAAAACTTGATTGTTATAATATCTGGCATGGGTTTTTATCAAGTTATATCTGGCTTGATATGGCCATATAAAATTTGATTTGTACATCTGGCATTGGTCTTTATCAAGTTATATCTGGCTTGATATGGCCATATAAAACTTGATTTAGCCAGATATACCCAGATATAAAGCCATATATGGATTCTGAGTAAGGGTAAGCATACATAATGTTAAAAGTGGTGTCATATTATGCTCTTTGGCACTTCATACTTACTTTACAAAGTATTTCATGATTTCTTCAACATCTTCATTTGTTAGGAAAAGTCCAAAGTCCTCACTTCGCAAAATCTGTGGACAAGAAAGAGAAAGTGATGATTTACCAGTACCCACATTCTTGAAAGCTAAACTGATGAAAATGTAAGGATCTTCTGACACTTGGAAAGTTCTTCAGCTTTTCTCTAAAGCAATCTAATTATCATTTATACTGTTAGCCTGCAAACCTGCCCTCTAAAACATCCACCTAAATCAGCATCATAGGTCATATCAATAGGCACAAAAGTATGAACAACTATAAATTTCTGCTTTGTAGGGTATTAAACCAGTAGAACTGCAACCACATCCATTTAACAAAATAAAATGTCATTATCAACCTGAACAAGTTACATGGGAGAGGGAGGAGAGAGAGAAGGAGAGGAAAAGGGGGGGGGAGGATGAGGTGAGAAATGAACAAAGAAGCAACTAATTTTACAAATGTACTTGTTAGCTCCCATCTATTTTTTTTTTTTTCAATCTTTACAAGAGTACCAGTCCTATTTTTTCTGGACCTCTTTCTTATTCCCAGAGCATACTTTGTGAAACTTGATCGGTTTTTTGGCAAAATCATCTTGAAAACAATAGATGAGCAAAGCATCATTGGTTGTGGTTTCATCTTTACATACATTTGTACTTTGTTTAAATTATAAAGATACTGAAATAAGAAAATGAACTACAGCGCATGTAATCCTTGCAATTTCATATATAAATGACTTTGAATTAAACTATTATTGTTATTAGTTAGTTTTATCAAGTCTTTTTTTCTACTTTTTTGAACATTACAGGATCATTGCCTTGATACTTGTAGAAAGTCATTAACTTGAACAAGTCTCACCCTCATGAAATCTGTCAGGTTAATCTTCCCATCCTCGTTGAGATCAGCATCCTCAAAGAGATCGTGGATTGCAATGTCCAATAGGTCTGGCTCATGAAGGACATCAGCGTGGTAATCACTTGGGACAGACATACTGTGGTTTAAAGAGAAAGGTATAAAATATCTGCTTGTACTAATTTGCATAATGTTTTATTGCCCTTTCAACTGTAACTTTTGTAACAAAGCAGCACAAATGTGAGGCAAAAAAATATCCCCAAGATTTCATTTTGGAAAACTTATACTAGTATTATATAGTATTATATGTAGAAAGTTATCATTTTTGTAGAGGGTAGTACTTGTCAACATCTTATAAGAGATAGTGATAGCACTGTGAAACTTCGTTTCAACTCTGACCTCTGCTCCAGCCTTATGTACTCCCTAATTCAAAGCTTTAAAGGGAATATGGTATCCCACAAACCAGGGAGTTGCTAGTAACTTTCTGCCCAAACATATTTGGGAATAGTCCTAGAGTTCTTAATACAGTTGATATTAAATTGCACCTTGACATTCATTCAAACAAGACATTTTCAATATGGTTGGCCAAGGATGTCTTGTACAGTGAGTTGTGTTTCCAATTAAAGGTTGTGTAACATGAAAATAACATAATTGGATATTTGATGTAAAAGGCATTAAAAATCCAGAAAATAGCTGCAATTCCCATTAAAATCCATCAAATATTGACCATTTTACAGGGTAATTTCTCTTTCACACTTGTATCATGAATAGACATGAGCTAAATATGCAAATATGTGCTCACATACACTGTTTGACAATATTTCCTTGAGCAGTTTAAGCTCAATACACATTACTGTGGCTCTGTTCTAGAGGTGTACTAGACAGGTGGTTTGGTTTAAATTGGAGGAGGGGCTATAACTAACATAGTAGGGAGAATTGTAACTGTCTGGGGTGAAATTAGAGAACCTTGAACCAAGAGAACCAAGAATAAATACTTGTAACCACTAGTCTTTTAGTTAAAGAGCATTATCTGTATGATGGAATACTAGCTCACTCATACTTTGGAGTTCAAACATACTGCATCATCTTTCAGTTAATGTTTAAATGCCTGTATTAATTCAATAAAATCTAAATAGTTAACCATAAATAACTTTGATGCTTATATTAAGTTTGATTTTTGTTGCTAATTTTCTTCACATCGGTCATTCTTAACAGTGGCGTATTTATGGGGCCACCCTCCTCACGGATGCAGATTTTTTTTAGTACCTAAAATACGTGAATTTTTGAATGCAAATTTTTACTTCAAAGGTAGCACATGTGGTACCAGATTGCATGTAAGGACACCTAATTTTCAAACAATTTTCAAAGGGAGGGGACACTCCCTCCCGTTAGACCCCTCGCCCAGGCATTTGATCATAGAATATCCTTGCAAGGCATCCCATGAGAGAAATTCTGGCTACGCCACTGATTCTTACCTTGCATCTCCAGTATGTTTGTTGAAATAAATGATTCCATACTCTTGCCCTTTATCCAGAATACACCACTTACTCTGTAATTAAAAATAAAAGGAAGAGTGGGGAAATTTGGAAATCATTACGTTGGTACATGAAAAAAATGAAATTGAAATAAAACTCAAAATGGGAAAAAATGTGACTTCAAATTTAATAGCAAGAAATCACCTGGCCTGTCAAAACAGATAATTTACTCAACCTTTGCTCATCCCCCAAAGTACATTTTTCCTTGGGGGAAAGCAAAATTCACAGTTAGTGACTGCTCTTTGATTAACAAATTCAATTGATGCAGAATACTTCATATTTCACCTCATGCACAGATAATGTTCTGGTTCCACATTAGTGCCTTGTTAGCTCACCAGGATATGTCTGCACAAGGAGGAGTTTAAGACAATTTTGGGAGGGGCTAGGAGTATCATAGTTGGGAGAACTGGAACTATCTTCAATCTTGGATGAGTAGTTTGCCTTTTAATCATACCCTGTGGTCGAAGAAGTTTTCCCATATATCAAACTAAACTTGGAAAGTGATATGTGATCTTTCAGTAGGGTAAAGTTTTGGGTCGTGGTTGTAATTGGTGAGTCATAGTGTATAGTAAATTTTACATTTAAGTGTAATAAAGATGAGGATTGCTCTTCTTTTTTTACTCTTTGGCATCACTGGATCATACTTCTTGAACAAGTAGCAACAATCATTTAATGATCACTTGTGAACTCAACACAGGGCTTTCATTAGTGTGCGTATTTGCGTATTGCATATAAAAAAGTGGAATAAAGAGTCAAAGACGCATCCAAGTATGAAAACAAAGAGTGAAGTGACGCATTCATATTTTGTAATGCAGGTCAAATACGCACGGCATAAACCACCCTTTGTGTATTCTGGTTGCCTATGAGTTTCGGGTGCGCTAGCATGTATGTACAAACTAACCAAGTACCCTCTAACGACACACTGAATAATCTGGACTCATTCGTTCTTCGCACGAACATTTGATATACCTTTAGTATACTATAGCCTACCATTACTTTATAGTCTCACAGTACTGTACATAGAGCGGTACACCACAAGTCCACAGGTATGCTATAGCCTGTAACTTGGAAGAGCACATAACAGTTAGTGCTACTGCATGTAAGTACTACTGTACGTACATTTCAACATCATGCACACACTCAAACAGCCTGTGAAAGTCACCTTACCCACACAAATAGTCCTCTAGTCCAAACCTGCTAAAATAAGTATGTCATTAGTGTATGTCTTACAATATTGACCTTTGACTGACTGGATCTGCGTACTTTGAACGAGGGGTGATTGTAGTATAGCATGAGACACTCTTATTTTGTTCGTTTTTACAGAATGCACGATCAATTTCGACTACGATTATTTTTGCTAGTATTAATAAAATAGTACTGACACTATGACGGAATATGATAGCAAAAAACAGCCGATCAAATTTTGCTATAGCATAGATTCAGAGTTTTAAAAAAATATTTTTCCGAGGGACCAGATCGGAGACACACAGTCGTAACATTATGTATAGTGTACATACGTGACACATGCACTCGGCCTAAGTTATGTTTCAGTGAGTGAGATACAATGTACGGTATGCCTAGAGTAAACAACGTTTAAACTAGGAGCCGAGTGTCAGCACGTCGCCCAGCCTGCCAGGTAACTTGGGATCCGACCATATGTGATTGAAACTAAATTCTGTAATTATACTTTTTCTCAAGTAAAGGAAGTCATGTAAATACTCTTTGAAAATTTATATTGGGAGTCAAATATGCTTTGGAAATTATGACTGGCAGTCAATGACCCTTTCAAAATTTTGAGTGGCAGTCAAAAACTCTTTTGTAAAATAAATTAATCAAAGCCCTGACGACAGGTCACAGGCCCAGATTTATGCATCACACCCTAAAATTTTAACTCTTGATATTAATTCTTACAAGCAGCACAGAATGTTCCCCTTAAATGGAATTAATGATGTCTATATGGTATGGGCTGTCAAAAAGTGAGAGGTGGAGGGGGCATATGTTCCCACCACTTTTAAAAGTGATGGAAATTGTTCTCCTACTCCTCCCTCCCCCCCCCCTATTTTTCCATAACCCTAATGAATGTAGTAGGCAAATGTTTGATTCAATGGGATCAAACTAAAGGATGGTGGAAACAGCCGTTAAAATCGTGAGAAAGTAAGCCTCACACACCTTTCTTGTCGGGTTTTGCTATTCGTACTTGAATAGTTCTGGCCAATGTCATACCGACCCCCTCCCCACTGTAGACACTCTTGCTATATGTAATATACTGTTGTTACTGTACAGGTAAGATGAACAACCACTACAAGCATCAGCCCATTATTTTGTAATTCTTATGAGGGACAATTATGGATAAAGTTTAAAGGCAAAAGTAACATTACCTGTGAGGAATCGTCTGTTTTGCTGTAATAAAGCATCAGTATTAGTCTTCCAAGTGGTATAAACTCTTCGAATGAAAGTTCACAAGTCTAGAAAAGGAAGGAATTAAATTTAAAGTTTTAACCCTTTCAGGACCACACACCTATATGTGTACCCTCACACAGGACCAATCACTTTCCACAGTGTGGAATGAGTATGGGAATGGCATTTCAGTCATTGTTTTCTCTATGAAATCATCTTCCTAAAAAAAGTGTTGAACACAAGTTTTGTTTAGAATTTAATAATCTTTCATTTGATAACAAAGTATTTTTTATACTGATTACCTTTCATGAACTTCGGGGCCAGAAACAAGCCTTGGCCAAAACTCCTTGTAGCTATAGGCTATATTGTGCATACGCCACACCGTTGGCCTATTGGTTAGGCTTTAGGATAGTTTCAGTGCACGTTATCTTGGGACATGTCAATAGCCACATGCACCATACCATACATCATACAGCAGGTAAATTTGGGCTCTATACAATGAACATTGACTCCAAAGTGATGGCACTATGTACATATTCATTTTCTCTAGAGAAATATGTCTGGTGTGGCTGTCACCGAAAGGCGACCATGGTATTTTGCGGGTGTCGCCGAACGGCAATGATGATCCCAAAAGGGTTAATATTGCTTTCAAATAGTGGATTTGTCGGAAAAACATGAAATTTAAAACATTTGTTTTCCAACCTTAAATTTTAAATTAGAACTGTTCTGATCTGCTGTAGAGTTTTTGGAGAAGACTTGTCACTACTTTAAGTTTTTCATCATTTAAAATTTAAGTTCAAGATTTTTCTGATAATGGTCACATGCATCTCTTCTTTAATATCCCATACTGTGTTAAAGAGAAGAAAATATGACCAGCACAAAATGTGTAATAGTACTTAGTAGATGAGTTTACCAAAACAAAGTGCTAACTATAGCCATATATCATGGCAGAGAGCATCACTGCCATGTTACCTTTGAAGGAACAGTTCCATCGTGCAAAGACACAGCAGCTACCATAGCCGGATATTTACCCAGTAATCAAGGCAGCCTATAGGTAATGCCCCCCCTTGATAATTCTGCTTTTAGGGGCCCCCTGAAACTTTCCATGCATGCTCATATTAATACACAACTGATCCAAAAGGGGGCCCCCTTCACATAAAAGGTGACAGGCCCCCCATGAAGGTTAATCCAGCTATGATAGCTACAATTTTCTTCACTTCTCCCCAAAAGGGCTTCTCCTTTTTTGTACATCCTTTTCTTTGAGTGCTATATGAGGAATAAGATGACTTCTTGGTTTAGAATGCTGATTATAATGCTAAGTTAGTAGTTTTAGTCATTTATATCAGCAGGAAAAGTATGAAGCATGGTGAGGCCACATGCAACTGTCTGTATTCATCGTACACACAAATGAATGCCTACAAGCATTCATGAAATTTTGAATTATCAGAAGAAATGGGGGAAAAGGGAGAGGGGCTAATCCCACTTCTCCACACCACACACCCCTTTCCTAAACCTTGCAAGACTGTTTTAATAGAGCTCTGCAGTTTGGTCACATATATAAGTCGTACAAAAAAACTACAATTAGAAGATAAAGTACAATGATTGCAGTAAATCTATGGATTTACAACTTTCTCAATGGGAGTGGGGTTGGAGGGAAGACTTCCTCCTCTTAGACCTATTTTAAGCAACTTCCCACCTTTTCAGATTTACAAACACAGCCCCCTGGTATTAAGACTAGTAAAATAATGTATTTTCTGTTGCCTACCTTGGGATCTGGCTGCTCCTCGGTAGAAGACTCTTTGAGCAACCTCTTGATGTCATCTTGTGTCAAGGAAAGTTGAAGTTTTGGTGAATTGAGAATCTAGAGAGCAAAATTACATTTTAGTGAGAAAAATGAAAAAAATGACATTGTTAAAGCTATTGGAAGTAAATGTATGTTTTGACAAGTAATTATCTGAGTGTTTTCTCACATGGCCAGAGTTACATGTTGGGTACCAAAGTGCAAAACCTGGACACCTTCAATAGAATTTGGAAGAAGCAGTAAAAGTATGTCAGGTAAAAGCAGGCATTTTATGCCTGTTGTTGAATATTGGTGGCATATTTTTAAGTGGTGAGGTTATTTGTATCTAGAGAAGAGGGAGGGAGTGGAGGAGTAGGAAGGTTCATTGGTATATTTAGGGGAGGGGATTGGGCAATGCCCCCACACACACATATACACACACACTCACTGATACAGATTTTTCAGAGTACCTAGATTATGTAAATTTTTGAATGCAAATTTTACTTCAAAGGTAGTATATTTAGCACCAGATTGCATGAACGGACACCCAATTTTTCATAAAATTTGCAATGGGGTAGGGGGTACCCCCTTCCCTTAGACCCTTCCCACAGACCAGCAGTCACAGAACATACTGCATGCCCCTCCCCATGGAGAAAATCCTGGCTATGCCACTGGGTAGGTTGGTCCACTTCTTGGAGAGTTTGGCCCTATGAGCAGTCTATTTTGAGAGCATTGTGGAGTGATGTTTTTCAAGTTGTAGGGTACCTTTTTTTTATTTTTCCTAGAATTTTTGAAAAGATAATCTTGTAAAAGTGATGGGGGACTGGAAAACTGCATAAAATTTCAGGAGAATCCACAAAACAGGAATTTCTGAGTATGTATGCAACATATATGTAGGTTGCAATAAGCACAAAAGGAAATGCAGCAGTGGGTGGATCAACAGTTTGAACAAGGAGTAAGGGGGAAGGGTCTCTTATACGGGTATATAGGTCTCAAATGAGAGCACTGATAATCCAGCAGTCCCCAAGTTTGGAAAAAGAAGTTCCTGTGTTGAGTTTCACCAACTCTGAGGGATTTGCAGTCCAATGTAATTTTTGAGAAAGCAGTGGGAGAGTAGACAAAACAAAAAGCGGGGGCAGGGGGGTTCCAAGGGAGAGGGTCTAGCCAGTTGAGCCCCACTTGAATTCATCCATGACTCACCATGCTAAGCTCTTTCTTGTTTAACTTGTTGTTAGTATCTTTATCAGCTGCCCGGAAGAGAACCCAGAGCATCTGGTAAAAAGGGTCCTCAAACTGAGAAATGTTGAATCTCCTTTGGCCCTTTTTCTTCTTCTTTGGTCTCTGAAAGATGGATGGAAAGATTGAAGAGTGAGCAACCTTGAATTTATTTCAACAGAAATTATGGGATCATTTATTCTTTCATCATTTTCACAAGAGTACAAAATGACCTGAGAAGTAAGGAGAAGAAGGGGGCAGGAGTGGGGGAGGAGAGGCAAAGGCTGATGAATACTTTTGCGAAGTGGTCTAATTGATGATGAGTTTTGCTGAAGAATCAGCACTTCTCAAACATTTTAAAGCTTTTTTTGAGATCTAGTAGGGGGTACCAAAGAGATACAGAGTACAATTTGCACTCTTATGGCAAATATGGGAAAATGGAAGTCTTGAATTTTAGTACAGAACAGAGAGCTAATCTCTCTTTTTTTTTTGTGAGGGTATAGTTGGGATTTTATGACATCTTGAGTGGAATTTGTCATTCCCCCCCCCCCCCCCCCTCCATTCTCTGGATTCTTCATATAACATGTCTGAGTACAGTACAGAATCATGATGATCCTATTACTATTGATAATTTTGCCATTGAGGTTGTGTCTCATTTCAAATATCTTGGGCTCACCTTCAGTCATACACTTACTTGGGATACTCATATTGCAAACATGTTAGCAAAAGCTAGGCGGAGGCTTTACTGTATTAGGAAACTTGCTGGTTTTGGACAAACAACTTTGGCTTTTTCAAACAATGTTTTTTTTCTTTCATCGTTTATTGTGCTCCAGTGTGGTTATCTTCCTGTTTCAATGGCCAATTAGAACTCATAAGTATTTTAGGAAGTACACTCCAATTAATCGTGACTATATTGATCATGTTTGCTCCCAGTATGTATCTGGCATTGTCTGTGATCCTGATCATCTTCTACACAGGTTTTACTCCAAGCCAAGGAGATTTTACACCCTGCCATGCATGCGGACAGAATGTTTTAGGAATTCATTTTTACCCAGAAGTATTAAGCTTTTGAATTTTAATACTCAAAGGTGATTTTTTTTATCCAATCTTATTACAACTCATTTTTAGGCTTTTAAATTGTACCATTATTATTCTATTATTTATTGTGTATTTTATATTTGTAGAATTTTATGTATATGAGATACTTGTTATCTTTTTTATTATATTTTCATTTTACGAACACTATCAATAAATTTGAACTTGAGTATACCTCCTTGATTTCAGCATTCATCTCAAGTTGATGGAGATGCCATGGCTTGATGGCAGGAAGGCCATCAAATGGATCCGCTGGTTTCTTTCTTCGTCTCTTCTTACTTGATGGTGATGCAGGAGTCTGAATTAATTCAGAATTTGCTGCTTCTTCTGATCCTTGACCTGGGAAGACTTGTCTTGATGAGTCAGGTGAATTTTCTGTTAAAACATGTAAAACAATTTATATTAACTCACTGAGTAAAAGTTTTGGGCAAAATAACTCTCAAATGCATCTTTCATTTACAGTTAGTAATAGGACTTGCCCCCCCCTTTTTTTTTGCCCTTCTACTAACATTTGAATTAAGACATTCTTGAACATCAATCATATCTCTCTCAGAAAGGTCACACAGACACACTGTTTAACTTATTATAGATCTGTTAAACAATTACAACTGGACTTAAACCCTCTCTAATGCTAATAATTGTATAGGACCATTTGGATTTTAGGGGAACCAATTTTTTTGTCCCAAATCTTGTGCATTTTTTAAAGAATTTTACCCAAATTTCTACATATTCTACCCAAATTTGAGGCTTTTCCAAACATTTGGGGGCACAGTGTCCACCTGCCCATGCCTCCTACACCTATGCTATGCACTCCCCACCCTCCTGGCCCTCTCTACATGAACCCTCAGTAGAACTCTAAAACTAGATCCTAGAATGGGGACACTATAGCTTTCACCATGAATCGTTACATTCCACATCAATGTGAGGAAAGCAACAAAATGGAAGCCAAAAACAATTTGTCATTGAGTTCCATTCTGTTACCTATTTCAACATGCATTGGTGCATTGTTAAGAATCATTTACAGTATACTAGAAAAAGACATTTTTTATACCACACTGATATACAAGCATGGAACTATTTCCAACCTTTGCTCCATGATACAAGTATTATTGTAACGAAGCCAGTAGGGACACTACGTACTGTAACAGTGTCCTGTAATCCCGTTATGACTTACCAGTAATCTTATTAGTGGTTGTTACAATTCCTTGGGACAGTGTTTTCTGTCACAGTGTCCTATTTTACAGTATCTGTTTACATTTGAAATTTTCAAGAGTTGCACGGGATATTATGTACTCCTCCTTTTATGCCAACATGGAGACCAAACTTTACTCTGCTTTAGATTGTTACACAAGTCATATCCATTTATCTTTGCCAAAATTCCTCTTCCTATTTTCACTTATCAGTTATCTTCTGTTTATCAGGTTTGCTTGTGGATATATTTTATCAGAACGCAAAAAGTAATTGTGTGATAGAAATTTCTTTCTTTTAAACTTCCCCCACCCTGAAATATTTCAAATTTCTCCCAATTCCCCTCCCGAGATGGTCACATCTTCCAGGAAATGTTCCGTTCCACCTGATAATGTCCCTCCACCTTCCAGTCTACTCTTTTACATTGCTGCCAGCAAATATACTTGTGGAATGAAAGAACCAGTGAATTACCCTAGAAACAGAGACCTCTTATGTAATTTCAGGGCAACATTTCATATATTCTTTTAACTTTTTCAAATGAATCCTCTGTGTTAGGTTGAAATCCATTTACTTTAAGCAATATGCTATAGTAAGTTCATAGAAGCACATTCTTTGTCATTTTTATGGTGTTGCTATGAATTTGGATTCAGAAACCTGTAAACAGAATTCTTAGAAACCTGAAAAAAGAAAATTTTTATAGAAACCTCTTTTGCAGTCAGCATTAACAACATTTTGAGTTTCAGTGATGAATACCCCAGTAGACCATCATGTCCCCAGAAAACTACCTCAGTTTTACAAAGAAATAATCTTGGGTGACTCACCCATTGTAATCGCTGCCCCATCATGAGTTGGTCCGTTCTCATCTGGTCCTTGATGATAAGACTGGTTCTGGGACCCAACTGTGGCCTGCTCTTCTGCCTCTTTCAGCCTGGCGAGACGTCTCAACTCTCTCGGACAGTTGTGTCCCTCATGCCTATTGGTCCCATTTCCTTTGCTCTCTGATTGATCTACTTTAGGCTGCCTCTGACGATGGACCGAAGCTCCTCCTCCTCCTCCTCCTCTCACATCTTTCATCATCACTTGGTCTTGCCTTACTGGATAAATCTTTATCTTTGCCTTTGATTGTTCTTGATCATTTTCATTATCCCTACTTACTTTTTCTTTGTTAGTTATATTTTCTCCCTGACCACCAGAAATGTGTAAATGCTGCACAGGCTCTTCCGCACTCATACTTGTATCATAGACACCATGATTTCTTGCTATAAGATCTTCATTGACCATTGCATGATTGCCCATTGCCTCATTGATCTGGAAGGTGCTATTTCCTGCAGGTACTTGTCGAACTTTTAAGGTAGATTTCCTTGGTACTGACTCATTTGAACTTATAGGTTGCCTGTGGCCATTCTCACTAAACTTAACCACTTTTTTCATAACTGTGTTTTCTTCATATCCACCAAGATCATTTGAATACTGTGATGGCTCTTCCACATTTCTATTGGTACCAGTTATATCATTTTGCACTATATGACCTTCATATCCATCGAACAAACTTGAAGTCTTTGAAGTTGTTTGTCTATATCCATTTGTATCATGGATGTCATTTTCAAGCATAGGACTTTCATTAAAAATGTGAGAATTGCCTATTTCCTCCACATTTTGCATGTTGTCATAACCTGTAGGTGCCTGTCTAACTTTAAGGGCAGATTTACGTGGTAATGACTTATCGGATCCATTAGAGGAAGTATTTGAGTGTGATACCTTCTCCGGCACGTGATGTCCCTCAACTGAAATCCCAAAATTTGCTTCATTCTCCCTCATTGCAGTTTGCTTCTCTACTGGTAAATTTTCAGTTCTTCTATCATTTTCCTGTCGATGACTTTCTATGTCCTTTGCAACTTTATTTTGTGCCTGAGTCCCATAATTTGAGTGTTCGTGTGTTGCATTCTCAGAGACCCCTACAGTTTCAACTTCTAGGTTATTCAGAGATATTTCTTGATGAGATAACCCATACTCTGCAGAATTACCATTTATAAGATCATTTACCTGTCCTTTTCGAATGGGTTGTACCATCATTTCCCCATTTAATCCTGGTTTTACATTTATGTCATTATTATTCTCAGGCTCAAAACTATCAAATTCCTCAGAATTATTTTTCTCTTCATATTTTGTTGTGGAATACTGATTGTTTTCTTCTTCGGTGATGTTGCTCTTCACTTCCAGTCGTTCATTAACCAGAGGTGTCATATTCCTTGTTTGCAAGTTACTGTTTCCTGGTAATGAATGAGACAAATCTTCATCACTCTTCTTCCTTTGATTGTTTTGGTGTTCTTCCATTTGTGTTTCGTTCATTTGCCTCCTGATCACCCAATCTTCACTTTCTCTACCTTTTCTTTTGCTACCTTTGATTAATTTTTGGCTGTTTGGATTGATTTTACCAAGAGGCTCTTGAATCAAAGACCCCTTTGGATCTGCCGACGTAACAACCGTTTTGTTTTGTGTTTCATCTTGTGTATCGTTGATGTCATCCCTCAATTGACGTTCATGATTTCCAGGCGATTTGATAGATTTCAATGTTTGTTTTGATGATGAATCTTGCTCTTTTACTAAGATGTTTGGTTCAAGCTTTGCATTGTAAAGAGTATCTGTAGATGAGATGAGTGGATGAGATTCAAGTTCGTTCTCAGAAACACTTGATTCACTATTGCTCTCTTTGTACTGTATTTCGTTTCCATCTCTGGTAGCCACTTTGTATTTCTCGTCATTAAAAATTGTCACTTGATCTGAGCCATCAATTGTTTTCACATCACTGTTGATTTGCATTTCATTTTTCAAAAAATCATTTTGAGAGTACTGAGACACTGATGAATTTCCTCCACTTGGAGACAGTTTTGAATGAACTGTTGTGTCAGGATTCAATGAATGACTTATTTCAGTACTTCCTGCCATAGATCTTCCTTGTGGCTCGCAATCTTCATTGCTTTGATTTGTTTGTAAATTAGACATTGCCTTTGTGTTTTCAATCTCCAACTTTGAAGTAGTTCTGTTAACAAGGTTTCCCTCAACATCCATTTTGCTGTGACCTAACATCTCCTGTGACCCTGATGTATCTTTTTGATAATCATTCATAGAGGAGTCTTTATAATAACCTTTATTAGAGTCCTGTGCACTACTGTAATCCTGTTTGAAACTCTCAGTTTCATCGTTTTTTTGCTTAGAATGACTTTCTTTTACTTCATTTTTGATGTATGCTCCATCATTCTCAGTTTGAAATTCCATTTCAGACGTAGGGTGACCTGCAAAATCTATATCTTCCTGCAGGCCAACAAGTTGGTCTTCATTGAACCTATTATTTACTTTTAACTCCCCATTTACCTCATTTGATACAATCTGTAGAGCTTCTGTCCTCTTGTCTCCAGATGTGGATTCTCCAGTCACATCTGCATCATCTTCGTCAATCGCATCATTCCTAATCAACTTTCTCTGAACATTCCCTTCCTCTTGCCATTTGTCTTCTTTTTCTGAACTGCTTCTTATTTTCTGCTGCTCATCAATATCCTGCTCTCCTAACTCAATATTTTCTTCCTCATCTGTTTGAAAGTCATCTTCGTAGTCATCAAGGAGTAAATGGAAGAGTTGCCTCTCTCCTCTTGGACTTTCCACAAGTTCACTGTCACTTTTCAATGTATTCAGAGTATCATTACTCACTTGTGGATCCATAAGCTGAGAATCAAAGTTTATCTGCACGAATGGATGTTCCCTACCATTACGAGATGAACCATATTCTTTATCACCTTTGTTTATATTATCTGCATCTATGTAATGCTGGGCTGGTTTATTTTTTGCTTCTTTCACTATACCTTTACTACCTTTGATGTGGTCAGTTGCATTTGTTTCGAATGTCCTCTGTCCAAAATCATCTCCCATCCCAGACTCATCAAAAGCTACCCCTCCCAAATATTCCCCACCGTAATTGTGATACTCAAATTCCAGTTGTGACCTGGAATGAACTGAGTTGTTATTGTTATCAGGAAGTTGTTGAGGTTTTTCAATAACATGCCCCTTTTGCAAAATTTCAGAATCAATTTTTATAGTTTGAGCAACTTCTTCTGGCAAACTATTTTTCTCATCAACCTCAATTTGTTTTGTTACACCTAGTGATGAGGAATTATTGGATAATCCTACACCTGGTGTTTCCGTTGAAGTACAATTACTATCACGAATGTCTGAATAATTAGAATGAGATTTGATTTGTAGCAAGTCTACACCATTCACAATATCTTCATCCCCTTTGTTTGATGATTCACTGGATTTGGGCAGAGTGACAGTTGCTCCTTCCTTGGCTGTCTGCACAGATCCACCAAGCATTAACTGCCCATTTGGTTCATTCGAGAGGTCAGTTTTGAAATCTTTATGTACTGCAGTATCTGATGTTGAATCCAGGGAAGATATTCCTGATGTACTATTTTCACTTCCTTCAAATTCAAAATCCAATCCTTGCACTCTATTGGCTTCTAGAACATGGTCAATAGGATCCATAGACTGATCAGGAACTTTTGGCAGCTTTCGTCTGCCATTCCTACGGGTGAGTGGTCTCCTTGTGAGAGCCCTTCTTCCTAATAAAATGCCTTCACCATGTTCGAATAATTGCTTCTTTTTTTGAAAAGTTAGCCTTTCTTGGCTACTTTGAGGGTTATTTCTTGGTAAAGTTTCGTCTTCTGTTGAACCAGAAGGTGTGGCAAAGTGGTTACCATGGATACTACTCAAAACTTTTGGTGATGTCACAACACTTTTCACAGTTTGATACTTTCCAAGTTTTTCTTCTTCATTAAAATTCCCTGGTGATGGTGAGAAAGATAAACTTGGTAATTTTCTACCTTTTTTATGGTTCAAATCATTCCTTACCTTTGAGGCATCACTTTTGGTAACGTCATTGTGATCCCTCTCTTTACTTCCATTGCCATTGCTACATCCCTTCTCCAGATCCGAAGAAAGTAACGATGTTTCATCTCCTTCTTCAGATTCAGCAATGACCTCTAGCTTCACCTTTGGCATGTTGACGACCAGGAAAAGTGATGTATTTTCAACGCATGCAGCCATACTACAGTAATGGGCATCTTTTGTCACCCATAATGGAATAAATTCGCAAGCAAAACATTAGACAATAAAGGTAATGCATTTCTCATTGCAGCAAAATTTTTGGAGGATAGAAGGGAGGAGGAAAGGGAAAAAGGGGTTCTGGGATAGGTTGCTCGTGGTTTTGTAATAAAGTCATCTTCTTTTGGATGCCTGTAAAAGATAGAGGAGAAGTTTGTCCTTTACATGCATTTATTTTTCAAAGTAATAAAGCATACTGAGAAAGAAAATCTACTTCGTTTGGTTTATTAACAGATTTGTACACTCTAAAAATGCCTTGTTCAGAATGACCCAAAACTGATCTAATGGGTGCTTTACCAAAAAGCATCAAATATTTGACAAGGTTCAGTTCAAAACTAACCATTTTCTGTTCAAAATGAACCAGATCTAGTCAAATATTTTACCAGATTTCAGTTCAGGGCCCATTTGAATGGATTTCATTTAAATACAAACCAGACATTTCTAGAGTGTAGTGTAAGTACAACAGTGAGCATAAGTACAAATAGGATTTATTGAAAGGATTTGTGAGTAAATTGTCCATCCTTTGCTCTGGGATTACAATTTTACAAATACTGTAGTCACCAATTTTCAACATTACAGAAAATATTTAACTCTATGTGATAGGAAAAGCATAGTCATGAGTATAACACCATACTTGTATATGTGAGTATGGAGCCATATAAAACCATACTCAAGAGTGTAGGTATATAAACTTTCCTCTTAAGTAGGCCCTTGTATAAAACCATAACTTGTGAGGGTATGTATAAAGCCATACTTATGAGTGTAAGTTTAAGACTGTACTTCTGAGTAAGTGTAAAAAAGCAAATCTCTCAAAGTGCCAGTATGGTTAGAAACTCTTTTTGCAGCTGCATAGCCAAAACTTGAGGCAGCATATGTTTCAAGTGTGCTAACATTTTACATTTTACCCAACAAAAGGTGCATGGTTTTGTTTAAAAGTCACAGTATACAGGATTCAGATGGGTAAAATTGTTATTTATTAGATTCTGTTGATTTGGTTAAATTTTCTTAATTGTTTTGCCTAATATCTTTAGCTATAAGTGTGGTACCTATCTGCTGAGGTTCACAGTCCAATGTGACAGTATCTAGATCGACCTGAGTTAAGGGCAGCTTTAATTAGGTAAAGGATTGTGTACATACATTAATAGGCATTGTGTAAGCATAGTACAGATGATAGATGTTTATTCTGGAAAAGTGAAATATCAGTAAACAGATAGGCCCTCTTCATACCAAAATATACTCGCGGTAATATCCATTTTCTTTTTTTCTTTTTGGACTTTTTTACCACTAAACAAAAGCTAGAATACATTGAAAGTGCAAATGAGTTAAAGGTTTAAGGAAGGACAGTGCAGAATATTTGTGGGCGGGACAGATAACTTTTTCTGGAGAACAAGCTGGGTGAAGGCCAGGAAGGACTAAAGGGAACAAACAGCTACCACTCAGCTGGATAAGGCCAAATCAGTTGTTTTTCAGGTCTAGCAGACAGATTCTCCATGTCAAACATCATGTTATTGGTCACCAGTGGCATAGCCAGACTTTTCAACCGGGGGCAGAGGGGGTGGAGCGTATGACTGGTGGGGCAAACTTAGCTGATACTATAGCTGATACTATAAGACTATCTAAGCGGAGCGCCACCATCGGTTGGCATGGAGCGTACAAGAAACTTTTGGGCTTTACAAATGCCTCAGATGGCCGGAAATGGCACTTCCTGAGTGTTTTAAGCTGCATGTACCCAGCCTTGAAATATGAATCTCATGTGTGCAATTTCTCAATTAATGCAAAAAAAATCAGTCAATGAAAATGTTAAAAGAAGGGTCTAAGCTCAAATCAAGTTTTAATATATTAGAGGGGTACTTATTCTAAGCAATCTGGTGAAATTC
>WURT03658249.1:0-18418 GCA_009936505.3 Holothuria glaberrima
ACAAATATCCTATTTCTCACCAGGTGTTGTTCTCAACAACATATATACTTTTGCAGCACTTTTACACTGCATATGACTTAAAATTCCCAATAAAAACTACAAACAGTGGCATAAATAAGCATAAAATTTAAATGAAAATAGCATAAATTTATAAATAAATTTTCTCCAAACATGCTGGGAGGCCTGCAAACAGTGCCTGGCACCCGGTTAATTTCACCCTTTGCTGGGAGTGTGCAGATTGTGAAGAAACTTTGATAGTTTGTGAAGGATTCATGGAAATTTTGACAATTTCAGAACAACATGTGAAAGAAATTGATTGAAATAGACCCATCATTCAGTTGAAAATGCACCTCACCCCACCCCCAACAGACATTTATGGCTTAAATACCTTTTGGGTCATTTAGAAAAAAATTGTTCTGAAATGGATTAGGATGGCTCTATGGTGCCAGTGATAGGATTTGGGTAGGTGATGGCACCCTCTGTCTCTGTTAAATTCACATCTTGTCCTCCTGATGTGAATTGCTTCCTCCACTGCTCGCCGGAACCAGTTATCCTTGTCAAGAACCCTCATTTCTTTCCAGTCAATTGCAAAATTAAGCTTGCTCAATGTTCGCCAACAGGTGACAAGGGTCTTAAATGTTCATCCAAGTGCGTTTCATGATTTGTGTACTTTACCCTATGTACCTAGCCGGACAATCCCAATAGGACAGTTGATACACTGCCCTACACTAGTTTAAGCCTTTTTTCCCTGCTCTCTGTCTTAGTGTATGAGAGAGGTGTTGTTCCATTAAAAAAAAAACAATCACTCTAGTCACCAATTTTTTTTTGTGCATTTTGTTGTCAAGATAATTGAGGCTATAAAGGATTTTAGGCTGTATAAAGTACACATAGGGTTGCTGTGACATGAAAAAGTTTTGGAATGTAATTTTACTTTTCAAGCCTGGCAAAAGTCATGAAATTCTGTAAAACTGACTGAAGTCTATGAAATGCATATACAATACCTTTTTGCATTTATAAATTTTTAATTGACCAGATTGTAGAATTTTCATAATTTGGTCATGATAAAGTCATATGAAAACTCGTGGAATTTTGTCATCCTTAGGAAGGAGAAACTCTGTTCAAAAATACTTTGATATTTGCTTACTGTTTGGAAGCTTTTGGTTAGGAGACCTTCTCAAGTGGCAAAATCTGCTAAGAGCTCTGAAAGAGGTTTGTAATGGCTAATTGTCTAAATCACATGGGTTGCTGAGGTGAAGTTTGCCTGAATCACATAGGAATCAGCTGTCTTTATCTAACTATATCAGTATAAAGTATACTGACACATGGCAGTATATGATCAACTTACTCATGCTGTCATGTGAGAACTCATTATGTGCTGACTTGCACATTGAATGTTTTCATATAAATGGCTGGATGTCAATCCTATGTAAAGTGACACTAGAGCACCATTGAATGACATGTCTCTCCAGGTAGAATGCAGTTTGATCATAATGAAATGTATTAAAAGACTGCATGTTTCTTTTGTCTCCTATACACAGATGGTGATTGTCTTCCTGTAGTAACAGAAAATAAGGAAACTACAGATGGTCAGATTGAACTAGTGGATGTTGAAATCATGTACAAAGTGAAATGTCCATCACAGTTTATTAATGGAGAAAGTCACTGTGAAAGTTCATCTAACCTAAACTATATTGGACTAAATATAACTTTCCGCATCAGTAAGTTTTGTTTCGTGGCTGTTTAACATAAAAGTTTAGTCAGCATTGAAGTCTGCTTTTGTAGAAAATCCTTAAGTCTGAAAAAATACATGAAAATGTTTGGGAAGTCAGAATAAAGTCAGGTTTCTTGATACAGTATTAAAAAGTATCAGGTAGTCAAGATTGCACTGGTTACTTAGAAATAGTACGCGAGATAAAATCATATAAAGTGTACTAGCAATTCCTACAATACTCTATAGGCCAAATTTAACTCATAAAAGTTGGCAAAATGGGTTGAAACCCTTTCATTTCAATCCCCCCCCAAACCATCCCTACTCCAAATCCCCTGAATTAAGGCTAGGTGAGTCCACTGACTCTAGGACAGTTTGATGTTCTACCATATACCCTAGAACTGCAGTGTACTTTTTTCATAATGGTTTTCATAAATTGAAGTTTGTCTAGGCATTTACTGTACCTCCAAGCATAGTTACCAGTCTCCAACTGCACTAGTTCTAATAAAATGCAAACGTTTGTACCATGGACCCAAATTACCAGACAGTATGGACCATAGAAATACAACAAACATACTGGTTTCTAACATGTGTCTGGTTTACTTTATGTTTTTTCAGCAATCATGGATTACATTTAAGATTTCACACAGATGCCCTGAAACTAAGAAAAGTGGTTTAATCGGCTTTTACAGTTGTGTTCTATGTAGGCAGCATTCTGTTGAACTTAAGCTTATTGGAAGCATCCCAGTTGTTGGAGATGCAACATTCTAAAAGTGAAATATTTATCAGTTACATACTGTAGCTACTAGACCCAAGAAATTGTTAAGTCACAAACAGAAAATTCATCTCTTTTTGAAACCAATTATTTTCAAAGGTTATCAAAGAGTGTTTCCTGGTATTGCTACAAATTTCAAAGGTAGTTTTAGACAAAAACAACAAAAAAGGCCACACACTTTTTTCCTTCTGGAAAATTCAGGCATTTCCCCCAAATATTCAGATGTCCCAGTTGTTTGTATGTGACCCATGGTTTGCTCTACATTGTCTTCAGTACAAAGGTCAACAGTATGATTAACTGCCAGTAATGTTGATGTTTGGCTGTTAATATTTCTGTTTCTGTAATAACCACACTTCACATTTCCTGATAACTGACTCATTATTAATACACCACCTGTAAAATACAAGCTCTATGTTGACATGTTTGTGATGTCATTGCTAAATGTTTGCTTTATTTTATTTGTAATAAATTGATCAAACCCAGCTGTCATTCTGAAATTGTGTGCTATGATTGAAGGTTTAATAAAGTATGTTTAATATAAAGTAAAAGTATATTTTTTTGCTGCTGTTATTTTAGGTTTCTGTTTATCTAATGTTTAATAATTTATGTCTTTCAAAACTTCCTCCCTCCACTTTTGCATTTTAAAAGAGAAAAAGGAAATAGCCCAGAAGTACACAAAACAAAAAGTGAACTGGCAAGGAATAAGACCGATACCATAAATATGTGACTTATTGTCTTGACTGTTGAATGATCAAACTGGCAGCTCTTTTAAAGGACATAACACTCTTTTCATTTGTACAGCTGAAGGAAGTGTAGAAGGCATCCAGTTTAACTTGCAAACAGTGGCAGGGGAAGTGAAACCAGTGGTTGGAACTCTGAAGAAAAACTGTCATAATCTCAATTTTAGTGGCGTGTTAATGGCAGACATGGCTGGTGATGTAAGTTGTAAATGGATATGATGATATTTAATTGCAGTATGGAGTCTGTGAGTCATCAGTAAGGAAAAATATATGTGGCCTTTAAAGGAAAAATGCAGTTACCCCAATCAGAGCTAGTATGCCCTGTCACTCTAGTTCATGAATAGCCTATTTTGATCATGTGACAATTTTTTTGTTAGTGAATTGTGAAATTCAAGGAGAATTTCTCCTTGCCTTACCAATTTTTTGTAATAGTTATGTTCAAAACGTCTTCAGAGGTGTTTGTAATGCAACAATAAGAGATTTGCAAGAGTTTGCTAATTTTTCAAAGCAAATTTTGGGGCAACTGCCTATTGCCTTTAAGGATAGGATCAAAAGAGAGAAGACATTTGGGGACATAACCCGCAGTCTCAGTCCTCTTCCCCTGCCCTCAGTGGACAAGCTTTCTGAAAAATAAGAAAGTTGTTCCATTTGCATATAAAACTTTTAATTCTTTCTTAAAAGAAAAATTGCATTTAAAATGCACCGGCATAGCATACAAAGAAAATACCTTTATTAAACTGTTCAGTCTCACCAATAAACTCTTGTAATAGCTCTATCTCCTCAAAATATTATGCACATCGAGAGTAACAAATGTTGCATCATTGAATTTTTGACAGTTTGGGTGAACAAATTACTTTTGTGCAAAAAATAACTGAATTTCTTCATGTGAGGGCCTTATTTCTTGAAAAGAAAGCTACTGTACAGCCTTATTTTGAACTGTGGATCATTCTGCATTTATTAATATTGGTTTAAAAAATATGAAAATTCTCTGTAAAACACACATAGTATTTCCCTTTAAGTGACCTCCAAATCTGTCACCATGTCTTTTCCCGTTTATGCCTTTCACAACACTAAGAAGTAGCGATGTGGGTTACACATAGCTGTCTGTATGAGCATAGGATATGAGGTGCATTAAATTGTCTCTTTGATCAAGGCATATGTTTCAAATTCTCCCAATGGAAGTTCTCCCAATTGGAAGTAACTTCCAATGGAAGTTACTTACCTCCCTCTAGCCTCAGTAACAGTTCCATTACCACTTGTCTACTGATGAAGATAAGACACTTAGCCAACAATCTCTTGAAATCAGAGAGTGATGCATTTTTTATCTGTACAGTTACGAAACTGCACAATGCATCTTAATACTGTTGTGCTTATGTACCAATTAGAGTGATTGTTGTGCAGTTAAACTTTCCCTCAATTTATGTCAGTCAATTTATTGTAACCTAGGCCTAGTCAAAAATTTGAATGATTTTAGAGCAAATTTATTTTCTGATGATTACTCTCCCTTTAAATCTGGTAAGTAGACTTGATGTGGACTCAAGTATTTTCTCATGCAGAAAGAGTTCCTATCATGAACAAGTTAATAAAATGTCTTAAGCAACTTCAAATCAAACAAAACATGTAGACATGTTTTTCTTATCAAATGATCTATCTAGGCATGTATGCAAGATTTCTCTTACAATAATTTGACAGCACAGCAATAATGTAACACTAAAAGATGCAAATGTACACATAAAAAGCCACAAGCCTTGGTTTTGGAACTGTCAAATTGATAGTACTTGCATGATGTGAGCTTTATGACCCAATGCAGTTCCTATGTAATTTAAAAAGCATGTAGGCAGATAGCAAACAGGACTAAGTTAATAACCAAATCTATAAAGTGCAGGGGTTCCTATGTGCTCCTATGGGATTAAAACATTGTATTGTGACTCATGGGGGTGGGAAAGGTACTGAAACAGCCTCACAATATTTGAAGCTGAACACATCAAGCTTTTTGTAATGAATGTCACTTTTTTGGCAAAATTATGCTTAACATTTCTTTACTTCACATAGACAAGCTCAATAAGTGGCTGGTTCTTTTTGAAGTCTGTTGAAACAGGGAGTGGCTATTTGACATATAGCAACTCCCTGGTTGAAAGGGATCTTATTAAAGGTGATAGGCAGTCACCCCAAAATTTGCTTTGAAAAGTCAGCAAACTCTTGCAAATCTCCTCTTACTGCATTACAAGCACCTCTGAAGATGTTTTGAACATACCTATTACAAACAATATGTAAAGCAAGGAATAGTTCTCCTTGAATTTCACAATTAACTAACAAAAATATTGTCACATGATCAAAATAGGCCAACCATGAACTAGAGTGACAGGGCACACCAACTCTGATTGGGGTGACTGCATTTTCCCTTTAAAGTCTGGTAGAAAAGTATGCAGACTATACTGTAATGATATACCCCCTGACCCTCACTGACCCTTCATTATATTTTGTTCTGTCAATGTGGCATAATTGTTGCTGAAGAACATGGCTAACTCACACTGGTTCTAGGCTATTTCAGGTTAGGTACCATCATCTCTAAGTCTACAGGGATTTAACCCCATTTGGATTTGAATGATCAGCCTTGACAACAAACAAAAACGTTGATGTAAATATTATCCCGTCATCAAACTGTTAAGTGTTGGTTCAGTAATCAAGGATGCTGACATGCCCACAGAGTTACATCATGCAAATCCTTTTCAAAGGTAGTTTCTGTTTCAAAGAAACATATATTTCTATATAGATCTGATTGTGCAGCATTTTCTCAGTCTTTTGTTTAAAGGGGCTATGGCATCCCCAAAACCTATTTAGGAGCAGCCCTATACTTCTAAATACAATCAGTGACTGCACTTCTGATTCACATTCATTTAAATGGTAACTCCACTATGGTTGGTCAATGATGACTTGTACAGTCTATGGTGTTCCCAGTGAACCTCATATACACAGAGACTGTGTCTAGCAGGCACTGTGCTTCTGTCTGAAGTTGGAGCAGTTTTAAGTTGGAGAAGGGACTTGAAGCACACTTTAAAGTAGGGTAAATTTTTACTGTCTGGGGTGATATAAAAGATCCTTTAAATAAACCCAAACAGTTCACTGAAACTGTTACTCTTTCAGCACCAAAGCATTATGGGAACAACTACTAACTATAAAATTCTTTCAACTCTTGTGTCTAACTCTTTAACTACAAAGTTGCAATTAACTTTGTCTGTTTTGGTATGAAAAGGGAAAAGTGCCCAAAAATCAAATCAGTGATATGTAAACTGAAGTAATACACTTAACACATTTTTGTCACATACCGTATATCAAGCTTAGATCTGTCGATATGTTATTACCACAGCTTAGTTGTATCAGCATAAACACATTTATTGTACAAATAGATAAATGTCTTGAACTGATTGACCTTGTGCAGTGAGAGCTTTGTTGAAGGGTATGTACTGACTGAAACCATTTTCAAGTTTTTCCCAGTTGTTGAAAAAACCATTTGTTTAATCAGCACTAACATCCATGTTTATCGTTCATTTTAAAAGATTACCAATGATATTTGTAGATTCAAGCCAGATGGTAAAAAGTTTTTATTGTTGAAGATTGTGGTTACTTTGAGGTAATTAATTGAGTTTTAAATACTTGTGTTTGTGCTTTAGTTCCATTTTTGCTTCACTACTTTCAAGACAAAATAGGTTTAATGTTTTCTTTATTTTAGTGATGTTGAAAATTTACCAGTATTTGTAGTAATCATCTGGTTTGATAAAGAAATTTTTCTCCCATTTTTAATATTCAAAAGACTAAATAGACTGGCAGCTTTGCGAGGTTTAACATTGCAGACCTATTTTGTGGTGTACAGAGCTGGGGACATAAAATTGTTCTTAGAAGCTCATATTTGCCATCAGTATTAGGAGTATTACTTGGTTTTAATGAATTTTATTCAACTCGCCAGTTTTCTTAAAGTAAAACTTGTTTAAAGACATTGGGGAAAGTAAAATGGCCATGCAAAATAAAATTCAATCATTTTCTAACCATCTAACCCACCCCTCTGTCCATCTCACCAACTATAATGACAGATCTGCCAACAATGTATGCCACTCCAACAAATTTTTACGAAAACAACCTGTCTTTTCTCTAAATACCCTTGCTACTTCTGTTCTTCTCAGCAAACATTTAACTTTCTGTTGTGACATAAACTTGTGTCATATAAATTTGTTAACGCCTTTTCATGATAACGTGACTGATTGAGACACAAGTGGTTTAATCTGCTTAACTGCCTGACTGACAGATTTGTTTGCTCAGGGAGCTGTTACTCAGAAGGAGATACTCAGGAAAGTAAATATTATGCTAATACTTTACAGCCCATAGTACTTTATACTGACAAGACACTCACAGAGGAGTAGCTTGTGATAAATCTTATACAGACTTTTTTGATCAGAGAATATCCATGCACTCTACCCTGATTAAATGATATCCAGCACTCTTAAGAGCAGGTTTTGTAAAACTCAAAACAACTTTTATATTAAATGAATCTGTAACAAGTTGGCTCTTTGATCCCTCCTTCACTTCATTTGTAAGTGAGCTAAAGGGGCAAAATCCACCTTTTTTTATTGCATTATAGGACATTTCCAGACGTGTTTTTGAAAAATAAATGTAAATTCATGTGTTCATGTTTTAACATAAAGCTGAATTGGTACATTGTATAATGCACATCAAAAGGAATCTTAAGATGCAATACCTCTATCTTGTGTATATGCAATGTATATATCATCTGTGAATCAGCACTTTAGTAACAAAAGAACTTACAATGCACACTTGCCAACTCCTCATGTCTGTGGATACTGGAAGTAAGAATGATTTAAGGTACTAAGGAAGATATTGTTTACAAGCAGCAAATAGCATTTTGCAAGACAGTTTTCAGTTTTTTGTGTTATACTTGTTAACAACAGAATTTCTCTTTCTGTAGAGACTATTTTCATACACAGACTATGTTGGACTTCATCCAAACTCTAAGTACAAGCTTATGGCAAGGACCTTCAATAATGCTAACTCTTCTCAACTTAATATCAGTATTTCAGGTAAGGTAGCACAACTTCAGTTTTTGTTTCTTTGCCAATGGCAAAAGAAATCTATGCAATGGTGATGCTGTGTGTGTGTTTGTGTGTGTGTGTGTGTGTGTGTGTGTGAATGTGATGCTACTTGTAAACATGATATCTCACATATAAATTTGAGGGATCCCATCCTTGGGAGGTGGATACCCATATTAATAAGATGATCCCTATTGTTTTTGGTAGAGGTCAAAGGTCAATTGAGGACATGAGGTCAAAAGGTTAATACCTTTTAAATATGACATTTCAAGAAGGGTAACAGTGAAGGATCTCATACTTGGCATGTGGATTGCCAATATTAAAGAGATGATCACTATCATTTTTGGTGTAGGTCAAAGGTTATTTGGGGTCATAAGAGGTCAAACAGTGTAAATGTAATTTGCTTGTTAACATGGTATCTCAAGTTGGGTAAGCTTGATGGATCTCATACTTGGCATGTTCATACCCCTAGTATAGTGGGTGACTCCTTTAATTTTGAGTGGAAGTCAAAGGTCATTAGTGGTCACCAGAGGTCAAACTGTGGAAAACTCAAAAACATGATTGCTCGATCAAGAAAGCAAACGTCAGTGAATCTCATAGTTGTCATGTAAATGGGCCATATAAAGTAGATGATGCCTATTGATTTTGGTGGTGGCCAATGGTCATTTGGGGTCGCTAGCAGTCAAACTGTGGGAACCTTGTTAACATGATATCTCAAGAAGGGAAACTGTGATGAATATCATACTTATCATGTTGTTGTCCCATAAAAAGTAAATAAAGTATTAAGTTTAGTGGAGGTTAAATGTCATTTGGGGTCACCAGAGGTCAAATGGTGTAAATTTTGAAACCTCACACACACGGTATTTGGAGATAGATAACTGTGAGGGATCTGATATTTGACATGTTGGTAGTCATTATAAAGCAGATGATCTTTACCATTTTTAGTGGAGGTCAAAGGTCATGGCGGTTATCAGAGGTCAAACTGAAAATTGTGTAAACAGAATATCTCAAGAAGAGTTAGTTAGATGAGGTTTTATGGCTCAGTTTGTAACCAATTGGTTTAAGTCGGGCCGGCCACAGCCTTTTTTTCCAGTTGTGGCTCACTGGCTTATTTTCCCTACTCCATTGCGTATGCTGAGCACCAAGCACAATGGCAGTAGGTTCCATTTTTTAAGTCTTTGGTATGAAATATTAATGAATCTTATAGGTACCATGTGAGTGTGTCCCATATAAAATAAAAAAACCCTTTAGTTTTGTGATGGTCAAAGGTCATTTGGGGTCACCAGAGGTAAAACTGTGAAAACCTTGTAAATTCTGTATCTCAAGAAGGGAAAGAGTGATGATTCTCATACTTGACATGTGGGTGTCCTATATAAAATGGAAGTTTAGTGAAGATCAAAGGTTATTTGGGGTCACCAGAGATCAAATTGCAGAAATTTTGTAAGCATGAAATCTCAAGAAGGGAAATGTGATAGAATCTCTCATGAAGCATGTAGGCCATTACCTCATAGTGAGTCGATGCTACCTATGTTTTTTGCCAGAGGTCATGTGAGGTCACCAGAGGTCAGGTTGTGAAAACCCTCTTAAAATGACATCTCAAGAAGAAAAATAAGTATGAATCTTATGTTGGGGCTCCACTTTAAGTTTATGATTTCTATAATATGGTCATTTGATGTACCTGGAGGTCCAAATGGAAAACTGTGTAAACTTGATATTTCAGAAAACAAAAATTTATCATGAATCTCATATGGGGATGTGGGTGCCCTGTAATGATTGTATGATTACTATTTTTTTGTTGGAAGTCAACTTATTACAACTCCTGCATGTTGCATGGAAAATTTCTTCCTCTTGGTCCTTGAAGTAACAGTACTATCCATGTTGCCATGATCTGTGGGGAGGTATACTCCACAGGTAACCCTTGTGAAAACATCCCAAGAAAGGAAAAAATGTTGTTTAGTTTGCTTGATTAAAACAATCAAGAAGACATTAACCTTTTTGAATATTTACAGGAAAACCACACCTTCTGTACTTTGCTTTCTCATTCATGTTCCAGATTGCAGACAAATGAAAAAATGTCAAGTTGAGCACATGTTTGAGGTTGCTGATTGTAAGTTATTTGAAAACATTTGTTTTTACACAGAAAGAGAAATTGAAAGTAATTACATTCAGACTTTGGTTGGAAAGTAACCATCAGTTCCTTTCGTGGGTGTTAGTAGGTTATTGCAGATTAGGAAATATTTGTGTCACCATTTGTGAGGTTTTATGGTAAATATATGAAATGAAAATAATACTGCCAGCCACGTATATTACATGCTTCCATTTTATGAGTAATTGAGAAAGTTGCTCAGTTATTAAAACAAGCTGCTACTACTGTGCCAGTGGAAAGGTATTATGAAAGTTAGTAAATCTGAAAATTATGTGGGAAGAATAAAGTTCTGTTAAGAAAAATTGAAAAGAAAAATTAAGGTGAAAAGTATTGACTGTGGAAAAAAGCATGTATCTTGCAACCAACTTATTTTGAAGCACTGGGCCAAGTTCCCCTAATTTTCTCCAAGAGTGCAAATTTTTACATTGTATATTTTGTAAATTACATCAAGGAAAATTTGGCAATAAAATGTTTTAAAAATGGGTGATGGAAAGCATCCAGACACCTGTAATGTCTACAATTGGTACCATAAAATATCAGTCAATTTCAAGGCACCCAGAGAACTCCAATGCCTACTATTGGTCCCATAAAACACAAGTCAATTTGAAGGCAGCCAGTGAGAGCTGTAATGCAAATAAGTCAGGTATACCATAAAATATTTCAGTAGTTCAACAGCATGGAAAAAGTTTGCAGAGAGCTGTAATGGTTAGCAGGATGTGGCCGACAAAGGCATAGGAAATGGGGTGAAAGGGAGGGAACCTTCCCCACAATCTGATTGGTGAGAGTGGAAAACCTCATTTCCCTCCCCCCGCCCCCCCCCCCCGAATTTGGATGACATGCTGTCAAAATATGGCATTGAATAGGATGAAATTACTTCAAAGTTTGCCAAACATTGCACCATTTTGCATCTAGGGCACTTTAAATAGTCAAAAAATTTCCAAAGGGGCCCAGGACACTGATCACTATGTCTCTCCCCCCCCCACTTTCAAAAAGCTTCCTACACTTATGGCACTGACTGTAGCTATGACCACTCTGTCCATCCATTCTCATTTCACTTTCTGTTGAGAGCCTGTGCAGTGTCCATTTGATGCTCTATAGACAGACAAAAAATTTCAAAGATACATGTGACTTTTAAGAGGCAGTTTTGTAAATCCAACTTTAACATTTTAATATCCAAGACAAAGTACAAAAATTATGTATCTAGCATAATTGTATCTGTTTCAGTTTTTGGATTTGTTTTACTTGTTATTTGTGTATATCTTTATTTGAAGGAAACTGAAGGACAAAAATTTGGCAACATAGATTTTCACTGAGCAAAACTTTGCTCTCTCTCCTTTGTTTATTTTGATATAATTGTGTTTCTGTTTTTTCAAAGCTTCAGAATGTGACAAATTTGGAAAATGGTATGATGACTTCTTCTGTAGCAGACCATGTAAGTTTCTGTTTGACATAATGTACTTCAAGAAAGGAATGTGCACTATGAATGCCTGAAAAACATATAAGAACCATTTATTGAAACAACCAGTGTAACAAATGTTGATGATAAATTTTGTTCAGCTTTACTAATTCACAAGGTGGATGGACATTAATGATGCTGTGCTTCCACAGTGAGATGATGTTTTTATCCAGGTTTTGTTCACATTAGAGTGCAAATGTAACTCTGGACGGAGCAAGACCTACAGAAAAGTCCACACTACAAAGAAACTTGGGAATAAAAACCCAAACTTCTGAGTGCAGTACAGGTGTTTGTTAGTACAAATCATGTTGATTGGCCTTATCAGATAGATCCTTTGTGAAAGGAGTTTATGATCTTCAATACATAAATCATTCAGACTACAACTTTAACCACTTTACAAGAACACATTCCTTTGTATACTCAGGTATAAAAGCTGCTGTAATACATTCAGCCAACTGCATTCAAACCTGTTTCACACTAAGTTACAATTCAATTCCATTAGGTCAACAACAAGGTTTGCAGGTAACATATAAGGACATGATAGTATCAGTAGTAGAATAAGCAGTTGATCAGTTTTTGCTATATACTCTGATGAATAACCAAGAAACTTATCAACTGAAAGCAGCAAGTTTTGCAACCAATATCAAGTTAATCACTCTAAACATCCTCAGAATCATGTACGTACACCTAGTGATTCTCAAACGTGGCCCTTAGGGCTGCATGCGGCCCCTGGGCCTTGTTGGTGTGGCCTCTGAATTGATTTTAGGTTTGAGAAAAATCATATTCGACATGAACAAAACGTAGCACAGTAGGAAATTAAATTATGTAATATAAAGTCACTACTTTACTCCTTCCAAGTTTGCTATTCTGATGGAATGCTAGTTGCCTACTAACAGACTGTGTTTTATATTCTTATAGTTCAGTCATTCCTAGTCAAGACTATCATGTGCCTTGTTGTTGACAGTCATGTTACATACACAGTGGCATGTATTCATGTGGCGGTGCATTGAGGAGTGCTTGTAGGCCTGTTTGTAGTGACAAAACTTGTAAAAAAGGTATATCCCAAAAATTTAATTGCTACGTGAGGTGACTGTACAATTGAGAAATGTATTGTGTGGAACATTTGTTGATTGGTGACTGAAATAAATATTTCTGCAATTTATATTTCGGTTCTAACGTCTTTGCGACGTTTCATATAGTATGATCTCGCACTTTGCGTAGCTCTGTGAGATGAAATATAATCATTCAGTCAAACCATATTTTAACTTTTGCAGCCCTTGAATTCAGCAGCACCTCCTCTCAGGCTCTATCTGACCACATTTTAGAATAATTGATTAAGAGCTACCTCACATACCGGCCACTAACAAAGGATAAATGCAGAACTTTTGGGAGTTCTTCCATTACAAAGTGCGGTTTTGTCGGCAAACTACATAGTTTAGAATGCCAGATGTTTCTCTTATATCCCAAACCGACATTAAAATGACCATACTGGTGACAAACACATGCTAAATACAGAACTGTAGATGGGTGGCGCCAGATGGGGGAGGTGCACGGGGCCATGAACCCTGTTGTTGGGGAAACTCGATTTTCCTCGGGGAGCCTTGATTGGTACGATAAAGCATGTAGTACCCAAAGACAACCAGTCGCAGCAACAAATTTCTTGATTTGGCCCTGAGTAGGGCATATTGCCCACAAAAGACTACAATTTTCAGATTTTGTTCAACAGCAACCCAAAAATTTTTGGCGCACTTTGCCAGCCCCTGATGAAAGAGGCAAATTTGTAGTGATGGGTGCAATTTTCTGCAATCTAGAGCCCCTGGAAGGCAAAATTTTCTGACTTCAGCCCCAGTCATGATGGGGCTGAGGTTGGGTTACTCCTGTTGGAAATGCAAAAGTGCAAACTGACCTCTTAGCAGCTTTCGGAACCTCTTCATATGAAACCTTCGTACTTATTCCTCTATTTGCCATAGATATAGCTAGCTTCAGGATGTCTTAAGTATGGATTTCGCTCTTTCCAATTGTTGTCCTCTTCAAAGCCCGAGATCTGCTTCAAAGCCTCTCTGCGGCCCTCAACCTCTTTCCAGCACCTCTCCATTTGGCCCTCACTCTCAACAAGTTTGAGAACCACTGACCTAGACTATGCCTAGAACAGTAACATATTACTCTTGTTTGGAACTGTTTTAAATTTATGGTCCAGTCCTCAACTATCCCTCAAATTTCTATATATTTGTGACTTTTTTATGCTCGTTTTGTTCTCAATCTAGCTCCTGCTGGTTTTTCACCTGACATTTGGGTTTATCAAAACCTGTCTACAGTGGCAACTATTTGGAATGGAAACCCTCAGTTGAGCAGCTACATTTTGACCTTATCAAAATGCTACAGCAGTACATGTGAAATGGATGAAGAACTGCAAACAGAAACGGTACCCATCAGAAGTGTGAGTTCACCTTATACATGTTCACAGGATGCCTGCTGCCTGGAAAAGTCATGGAAAAGCAATTAAATTTTATGCTATGAAAATGTGTTGGATGCTGTCTTTATTGTGTTGAATAATAGTCTGGTAAATCACAAGACTGGTTTGGATAAACGGATTTTGGATAAATGGGGTTTTGGATAAACAGGGTTTTACTGTACTAATCATGATTTTTGTACCCAGAAGAAAGTATGAAGTCATGGATTTTTATAATTTTGTCATGTAATGATCATGAAAAAGTCATGGGCCTGATTATCCTCTAAGTGTAGGAATCCTGTTTTAATAGCTATAAACTACCATATATCAGTCCAAAATGAATGTTTTCGGGTATTCATTAATGAAGATCCTTCAGTTTTAAATATGATTTTACTAATTCTTATTAAGTCTTAGAATTGCCCTTAAATAGTACTGTTGTGTTCATGTTGCATCAACATGTTACACGTTTATAAAACCATTCACTTTCAACTATACATTCACCCAATAGCTTTTCATCCCCCAAGATATAATGCATTTTTGCAAGTGTTGTGAGTGTTTTATCAGAGAAAAAATTGATAGTTTGTGCATGAATAAATTATTCATGGCTCAGTGCAAAGCAGTGAATTTTTTCTCTGGAAACATTTCTTGATGAAAAAATTTTACCCACAGACATTATTATGAATTATCTATTATTCTCCATCTGTAAATCAAGGTATTAAATTTTCAGTATTACAAATGTAATCTTTCTCAAGTTGTGGGTAGCACACACTCTTAAGTGTTCTGCCCACACAGGATATCGATGTAAAATCATGTGATAGGCAGATTTATTTTATATTTAGTGTTACATTTTTTTAAGTGGAAGATGCCTCTCTGTTCAATACTCATTTCTATGAAGTTATGTGCAATTGTTGATTAAAATGATTGACAGGTAGTCACTATCATAATGTTTATGCCATTCTTGTGTAAGCACACACTGTCATACCCAAGCTTTTTATATTGTAATCACCAGTTTATGTTGCTTTTATTAAAGTCTTTTATTCCTTTTAATACAGGGACAAGACACATTGCATCATCAGTTCAGTGTTAACCTACTAGCAGGGTGGTACCTTGTAGAAGTAAGTAGGCCTATACTTTGAGACTCATGTTTGCACTCACACTAAATTTGCCTCATTCCAAGGTACCAATCATGCTGAAGAATTGGCCTATCATGGCAGTTATGCATCTCATAGATGCAACAGCATTTTGGGGGATTTCAAATGTGACATCATCATATACTTTTATACTTTTTTAACTCACGAATTTTCCAGTGGAGGGGTTGGGGGGAGAAACTTGTGGGGGATCTTGCACCATCACCATCCCCCACCCACAGGTATATGCCACTGAATTACAGCAGCTCTTGCTTTTTTTAACTGATAATTTGTGGGTTGCAAAAGTACTAGAGGTGTAACATAAGTTGTCTGCTTGGCGGACATGTATTACTCCTGCACCTATATTGGCTGCACTCATAATACCAACTTCCATAAACTTTCGTACAAAAGTTTCGTCGAACTGCGTAAAAACTGTTCGCTATTAACTATTCATATATATGATAATAACAAACACCAAACATAAATATTCAAGGAAAATAATGACTGAAGCAAGCCTGATTACCATGCTGTCCAGGCAACTGATGTTAACAGGGTTTTAGTGTGTAATTTCTCCTGGTTAAATTCACACAATGAAGAAATCCAATTAACTTACTGTGTAAAAGTGAGTAGGTTGCAGAACAATGTTACAGTTGAAGCTTGTGCAATATGAATATTCATGTATCAGAACCAATCAACAGCCAAGAGGTAAAATCAAATTGAGCCCATGAATAGTAAAATTGGATGATCTCTGTCATTGTTTGAAGGTGTTAGAGTATGTACTTCAAAAGGGGAGTACATATTGGACACCTCCTATGAAGTTAAATACATGATAGTGGTTAAGGTGATGTTTGGTTTGTATGCTCATTCTGGTTTTCTTAATGGTCAATCTTGATTGCAGCTTTATGGTCAACCAGATGACATTTGTGAAGCTGATCAGCACTGGGGATCTTCATTTTGTCCATCTAAAGGGTGCACTTTGGAATTATTTGAAGGTCAGCTGTTCTGTTTTTAAGTCATTGTTGTGATATTGCGTAGTAGGGAAGTAGATAATTCAAGTCAATTCAGTTCAATTCAGTTCAATTCATTTCAATTTATTTCTACCATCATCAAACAACATCTCAAGAATGTAAGCACATATACTGAATATATTAAAACTTATTTTCGAGATGGAGACAAGCAGTTGAAAACTTCAAGGTAATTAGTGATGGGTAGAGGAGCCAAAAACATTAGAGAATTCGCTGTCTTGAAAGTTGGACAAACTTGTTCTGTCCTTGAAGTCTCTCCTTGTTTTACAACTGACAAAAAGTCACATTCTTGCATATTACATGGTCCAGTGATCACCAATACTTTTGAGGGAATCTGAACTCCCGGTCGTTTGTCAGGCAGTGAAGATCTGGTAGAAATTCCAATTGTTTGCGGTTTTCTATTGTTAAAAAATCGGCCAAGTCATGACGTCCATTTTCAAGGGGAAGGTTTTTCTAATGTGAGCAGAACTTTTCAAGTTTGGTCTTAAAGAAATACGCAAGGGAAAGAAGCAAAAAGAAAACAAAAAAGCAGGGAACGAAGAAAGCAGAAAGGGAACACAAAGGTAGGACAAACATACAGAATAAAGATCCATGCATCCAAGATAACCAAATACATTCAGGGAGGTACTACTTTGACAGGAGACACATCTTGAACCCTTTCTTTGATCCTAGCTAGTTTCTGACAGCAATCGTTTTTTTGGTGTTCTCTTCCAGATATAATAGGCATATAAAGGTTAAAGAAACTAAACACAAAGGTTCACGTTGTCTGCTAAATCTTGGAGAGTGGCACATGAAAATTTACCCATTTATTTTACATTGCCAGTTGTTTCAGTTGCAAATTAACTTGCGCCTTTGTGGCGCATTGTGCCCCTTTTAAAAACACCACATTATTATTCCTTGTGACATTTTGAACTCAAATACACGACTTTAAAGTTGCCAAATAATGCACAAATTGATGAAAAATCAACAGTAACATATAGCCTCATACCTCTCCTCCTCATTTGCAAATAGCATAAGGAGTACTTTTATTACAAGGATCATTAGATTTTGTCCACCGGCGTAGGAAGCTGTTCAAGACTGGGGGGCTGAACCTTGTTTCGGATCGGCGTCCTGGGGGAGGGGTCTGAGGGAAGGGGGTCCCCCCTCCTCTTTGGAAAATTTTTTGATATTCTAGGGTCCTTAGATGCAATTTGGTGCATCATTTTGGAAAAATTTGAAGCTACATTAATGCAATTTTTTACTTTTCTTACTCCTTCGGAAAATTTTAATACTTGAGGGTCCTTAGATGCAATTTGGTGCGTCATTTTTTTAAAATTAATGCACATTTTAGACATTTCTTAGTCCTTTGGAAATTTTTTTTATATTTTAGGGTTCTAAGTTGCAATTTGGTGCATTATTTTGGAAAAATTTTAAGGTAAATCAATGCAATTTTATTACTTTTCTTACTCTTTCGAAAAATTTTAATATTTGAGGGTCCTTAGATGCAATTTGGTGCATCATTTTTTAAAAATTGTTAGGTAAATTATGCACATTTTAGACATTTCTTAGTCCTTTGGAAAATTTTTGATATGTCAGGATCCTAAGTTGCAATTAGGTGTATCATTTTTGAAAAATTGTAAGGTAAATTACTGCAAAATTTTGACTTTTTTTAGTCCTTTGGGAAATTTTGTGATATTTGTGGGTCCCAAGATGCAATTTGGTGCACTATTTTGGACAAATGTAAAGGTAAACTACTGCACATTTTTGACATTCTTTAGCCCTTTGGAAAACTTTTTATATTTTAGGGTCCTAAGTTGCAATTTGGTGCATGATTTTTGAAGAATTTTAAGGTAAATTACTGCAAAATTTCGACTTTATTTAGTCCTTTGAAAAATTTTGTGATATTTGTGGGTC